>JAPZEB010000023.1:25487927-25514822 GCA_029783705.1 Chaetodon striatus
AGCCAGCGTCATTCAGAGATAGGAGTCCGAGTAAGTGAGTGTGTGTCTGGGAGCTGAGAGTGGAGAAAGAGCTGTAAACATTTTAGCCCGGAGGCTGGATGGGAGGAGGGATTTCCCTGACTTTGTGACTTTTTCAAACTTTTCTTGCGCTTGGAGCAGCACTCTGTGTCTTCCTCTGTGTGTGTATGTGGGAGGTACAGGCAAGGGCTATGCAAAGTGAGAGCAGTCGGAGGCAGGGGTAGGGGTGTACAAACTGAGGAAGAGAGAGGGGGGAAAAGGCAAACTACTCGGAAGGAAAGGAACCATGCAAGTGGATGCTGTCTTCTGCGGGGTCAGGTTACGCAAAATGAGAAACTACTCCAAGAGCACTTCATCAGGGCTCACCCAGCTCAGAGAGGTAATGTGAAGAGTTGTGTGTGATAATGTGTCTTTGCAGTCACTTCTTTTTTTACTGCCCTTACTTTTTTTTCTTGAAACAAAGTCAGTCAAGTTCCAGTAAAAATGTGGATTTCTGTCTATACAACATATCAAAGACACAGTGATTGACTTATTTTACTTTATATACTATACTTTCTTTGCCCCAGAGTGATCCGCTCAGTTTAAAAGTCAATCATATCGCTTGAGGATCCATCTTCATGCATGGGCATCAACTTCGCCTCCTCACATACTCTCGTGCGTGACCTTGAATGTGTCAGCCTGTATGTGTGTGTCCATGTACAGAATGTACACTTACGCTGGTTTAAAGCAATATGGATGGTAAATGTTAGGATGTGGTTTCGTCTGTGTTTATTTGAGCCGTATTTCATTCTGGACTGCCTTGGCTCCAGTTAAAGTATGCCTGAGTGTTGCTTAAGTAGCCAGTCTCAAACTGTCTGCACCAAAGTCCATTACTGCTGCCCACAAGAGACTCATCTGTGCCTTACTGAAGTATCTGAGCACACGTGAGCACACATACACACATGCAGGCACTCAATGGCTGTCAGCTCTCATCTGCTTATTAAATGAAAACAAAATGTAGAAAGTTGGGTTGGTGATCATTTGGAGAACAGCGAGTGTGCACACTAAAACCAACACATTCCAAGCCGGCTTGTTGAAGGGGAGGGAAAGAAAAGAGGAGAGGATAAGTGAGATGAGCATTCCTCACTGTGAACAAAGACACCTCTTCATGCAGAGTCCCAGCGCATGTATTGTTGTGAGGAGGCAGGCAGGGGTGGGGACCTCCCCAGGGAGGACAGAGGGGCTCAGGTGGCTCCAAAAAGTTAGCTTTTCAAGGATTAGGGATAACAAGTTGTTTGCAGATTCATGAAAAGGCATGACTGAAACTGTGCAGATGGGTTTGAAAGTTTCGCATTGTACCTGTGGTCATACAGATTAAGTTTTTGAACAGACTAGTAGGATGGCATGGAAATTTTGTGGAATAATTGAAATTGTTTAATGGATGTCAATGTATTTGTGGCCAGCTCATGACGGTTTTTACATTTTCTCATTGAACCATCATCTTCTTTGTAGCCTTGAAAATACTGTGATGCACAGGAAGTGATGCATTTTGAATTTCCAGCAGCAGCAACCGCAGTTTGTTCGGGATATACAGACAAACTAGATAATTAGCACAGTGGTGACAGCCACAGTGGCTAAACTGACACAGAAAAACAGCACTACTTGTAAAATCAGTCTTTTTCAGCAGATGAATAAATAAAAAAATATCAGAGTACTGACGCCACTGTTTAATTGCTAAGTGGAAACAGGTGTAAACACCACAACAGCAATGGCCCCTTATTAACAGAGATACCACCCTCAGATACAATGGTTACTCTGATGAATTGCTGTTTAAATGTAACTTATTGTAAGACGTTGATGTGTTCCAGGAGAAATAAAGGGGATAATGATTCATATCCTTACTGACTGGTAAATGTACCATTTGGAGTTTTCATTGTAAACAAACAGAGATTGTTTATATTTCTCAGCAGAATGTACCCTTAAGGCCTACCCAACATCTTGAATGCATTTACTACCTCATAAAACATTTGTAATGTTTGGAAATATTGTGAAACTTGTAAGACCAACCTCTTCTTCTCTTAATTGCTGCATTGTTACCTCACTGCCCCCGACTGACAGTATGTGGGATTGCAGGAAACAGACAACTTTTTCAGTACATTCTTCACTCTTTGCTTTAATTCACATGGCTCACACTTTTCAAATGTTATCGCTCTATTAAAAAGGCATTAGTAGTGGTTATTGGCATCATAGTTACAGGCTAGAGAGCTCCAGCTACATTAGTATGTTCAGAATGCCACTATCACCTTATTAAACAGCCACTGGCAAAAGTTTATGTCTCAGCAACACTGTGGTTATCGTGTGGTAAAGTTTAGGCACAAAAACATTTGGTTATGGTCAGGAAAAGATCATATTTTGGCTTAAAACACCCACATTTGTTGGCACGAATGCTGCTGGAAATTCCTCGATGTCTTGCTCATGAATAACCAGTTGTTTGTTGGTCTTGAACAGCGGTCTGCAGCGATCCGCAGCTTGGCAGCTGTCTCACCTACATGTCACACCATTACTACTCCCTCCACCACTCAATGATAGTCAGCCATACATGTCACAGCACAACAACAAACACAGCCATTTAGTAGTTGATAATAGCACTCTAAACTTGCTAGTCAGTGTAGCAGGAGCCTTTCAACCCACATCTATAGTGCTGATAATCACTACTAAAGCCTAGTTAACAGTGATGACGTTTGAACTGGGTGCATGGCTGGTTTTTGAGGTAAACACCAGATTATTAACCACCATGTAGGTGATTGTACATGCCTGGCCAGCAACTAATATGATGTTTTCCAGCTGAAGTATGAATATCCACCTCATTACTGCCCTCTGCAACCAGAAGGTATTTTTATCGAAATATTGCTCTGCAGTGCCACCTGTGGTCAAAAACTCCACAGGTTTCCTTTAAGTGACCAGTGTGTAAGATTTAGAGAGATAGGCAGAAATAGAAACAGGGCGAACTACGTCCACGGAGTCCACTGTTTTGCACAGCCATGCTCTACAGTTTTAACATGAAACTGGTTTATTCAGTGTTTTAATCACCTGATTTGTTTGTTTGGTGAGGAAGAGACCTCTATGGATAACACAGCTGCCGGTAAAAACCCTCTGAACAATGAACACAAAAGAAATCCTAACAGAGGGTTCACACTTGGCACTTGGGAGAAGTTTCAGCCAGTTGCAGTCTGCAATCCTCACTACTAGATACTACTAGAAACCACTAAATCCTACAAAGTTTGATGCTCATCCATGGATCTGTCTAGCCGTGTGTCGTGACTCAGCCATATCACTTCATGTGAGATAACGGATCCTCTGTTGCATGTCATACCACAGTGCAACAGGAATGTCTGCTGTGTCCTATAAGCACTGACCCTGAAGAGATGGTTATCAATCAGCCAATATAATCAATCTCAGGGGCTTCATCTCAGCAGCCTTTCAGTTTAGCCTGCTGGCCAATCATTAAACAGGATCCATGCAACACTGGAGCATTTCTAATATATTAAGTTATAATAACAGCTGAAATACTCTTTGATTTGGGGCGACTTTCTGCACTACCTCTTAAAGTTAGTGTTATTTTCATATTGGCATAAATGAACAGTTTCAGCAGGTCGATAGCAGTTTTACGGACCTCATTTCAACATTCCTCCACTCTCCTGTTTCTGTCTGTCCTAACGTTGTATTTACTTAACAGGGTAAAGTTAAGAGTTTATTGAATTGAGACTGGCTGACTCTCCGGCGCTGTGAGGAGAAGGTTTATAGAGTTGGAGATAAAGACAGAGGGACTGTCTGTCTGCTAGTCAGCAAGGTTGTAATAAGTAGGCTGCAATCTTGTAAAGGGGCTCTGGTGTGGAGCCATTGTGTATATGTGTGTGTGTGTGCTAGTCTTACTATCACACACACAGAGGTCTGTCAGATTGGGTCAGTTGTTTACATTCTGAGTCAGGGGCAGAGGCTAACTGTCTGCATGACTGCTGTGCAGAGACAATGTGCACTGTGGTGGAAAAGAGGGCATCTGTGACCTTGTATTCATCACTCAGAATATTCACACTGAGTGCCTCAGTCTTCCCTCTCTGTGATTCATTTTACTCTCAGACACACACTCATTCATTTTCAGGGCATTTTCTAAGCAGTTCCTTTTCCTCTTTTCTCTCTTTCGCACCAAAATATTGACACACTCATATTCATGGCATTCTCACCCAGTGCCCATCTATCATTTCACTCTCTGTGACTCATGACTCCCAGCATAAACACACCCTGACATATCAACAAATGCAATACATGAGGTCTCAAATATACCAAGTAGAGGTTAGCAGATTTTTTTTATTAGTATGCATGCTTTGTAAGGGAAAAAAAGACATCTCCTGAAAACTCAAACACCAGATGTTTAGCATCGTGACTAAGTCTGTCATCTCTAACAACTGAATCAGCTTGTTATTTCTTTCTTGGAAGCGTGCTGAAGTGGAGAAATCGGTCTTGATGATTGGTATGAGTCACTAGAGTGCAAATTCATCCAGGAAAACAGTGTTTAGCTTCACGTTGACACTATGGTCTCAATTTACAAGAGAGTTAACCATTAGATGGCTGTTTTACACGTACGATTTACATGCAGATTTTACAATCATGCACAGAAAGTGGTTTTATAAGCACATTTATGTGTGTTTGTGTAGCGTATGACCAGACATATACTGATGCCCGCATACATACAGCTGTTCTAATCTGGAAACATGATAAACATGGCGATTTGCCATGGTTTAACTCTAGTTTGTTATATTTTTTTGCTAGTCTGCATGGCGTGTTTGTGTCTATGAGTGTGTGTGTGTACACATGTGGGTGTGTATTTGTGTGCGTTCGCGGATGCAGCCAGTGACATCTGTCTTCCCTATTCTTTTCTGCCCAGAAAAGTGACAGCAGGGCTTTAGGAGGTTACAGCCTGTATACCCCTCCTTTTACAGGAACTGGCTTTTGACAGCCACACTGCGGGGGCGACCTACAACTTAAAGACCCCACCGGGCCAATCTCCTGCCGATCCCGAGCTGCTGTTGTCACCATGGTGACGCGCTCAGAAAGAATGTATCCTGTGGTGATGGTGAAAGAATTCCTCTTGTTTCAAAGATATGGTGGGGGACGTATTGTCTGTGATGTTGGTAGATGGCCATGGGTTTAGTCATGATCAAAAACACCCCCTCCTCACACAAACACACAGATGCATGGATAATGCATACCATTTTAGACACCCGTAACCTCGTCCTTGTAAGAGTCAAAGCAACACACACACAGACATGCATGCATGGATAATGCATACCATCACACTGGATACTGGAGACATTTATCCAGTTGGCAGCTGGCCATGTTTCTTTCATTAGATGCTCCCTTAACCCTAACATACACATATATATGCATACACTCTTCTCTCACAGCCTGTCGCTTGCAAGCTGTTGCTCTGTCTGGCACTTGTCTGAGTTGTATTAAAAAGAAATCGCACTATAGCTTGAGAGAAAATAGTTGCTGCAACTCTAATTGGAACAATTAAGAGTACATGGCAGACTGAATACCCATCCTGCTGCGTTGTTTACACAGACAGTACAGAATGTGGATCTCTAGCAGAGTTAGGTTTTTAGAAAGTGGCAAAGACAGAGGCAGCTGCAGTTTGATGGCAGGGTGTTAGATGTGGGCCGAGAGAATTATCACAGCAAACCGATGCTGATGAAGACCATCCAGAAGCCCAATGTTTCAAGCTTGGTTTGGTTTTGCAGCTCGTGCCCGCTGGCAGCGCGTGGCGGTGGCATAAAACCGAACACACACACCCTAGAACACACACACAAATGCATGCAGAAAAACAGGCATAGACAGACTCAAACACAGACGTGGAAATATAGACCAAAATATGCACAGACACATCGATACAAACACATGCCCACACATACTTGAACATCCACTTAAAAACTGTGCTTGCACGTGAACATGCATTTACCATTTGTTTGACATCCCCAGCACGGAAAAAGAACTTGTGTGTGGGGAAGGCTGCCGTCTGGAAAGGAATGCGTCCATGTGGGTTCAAAGTGTAACTCTAATGTGGCTGTACAGCTCGTTGATTTAGGCTCCGGTTGCCATGTTATAATGAGCATTCCAAGCAAAATGGGAAAAGGTTACCGCATGCTTTGTTAGTTTGGTTATGCGCTGCGTGTGTGTGTAATATTTGAGATGGAAAAACTCTAAGAGCAGTGACCTTCAAATCATCAGTCTACTTCTCTTCTCTTCTTCCTCTCCTCTTCTTTCTCTCGCAGCCATGACGTAGAATGAGAAGAATTTTGTTTACCTGTCAATTTAGGGATCCACTCTATAATGAGAATTAAAACATTGTCTGGAGGTTCATCCAAGTGTAACAACTTAATGAGTAGATACTCCAGACACACTGCAGACACAGAGGAGCTTTGATCACACCAAATCATATCTAAACACTGTCTTGTTAAGCTCTAGAGCTGGGAAAGTAGTAGTTTTCTCTTTGTCTGTCTCCAGTGTAATGACGGCTACAATAATCTCATCCTTCTTATACTGCTATACAGTATCAGGTTGTATTTGCTGAGGCTGGTGTCAGTGTATGTCAGCCCTTTTCAGTTTTGTATAGATGAATAGTCTCTATAAGGACAGGCTGGTTTACATTACACAGCTATCCGTTTTTGCATAAATAACTTTGTTTCTTCTTGTGGTATTGCTCAGTATTTCTAATATAATGCTGAAATTATTTATCAGTTGAGCAAAAGACATGTTTGCTCTTTGCAGTTAGTTTCAGAAATACTTGAATGACTTTTTTTGCTTCATGTCATTATGGTAAATACTTTGGGTACTTTTAGTCTGATTAGGCGAAGTTTAAAAATCTTTGCCTTGTATTATAGCACAGGAATAATTTGATTATATTAAATTGACAATAACTGTTTTTGGCTAAAAACGAAATGAAATGGAGATAGAATTTAAGAATGCAAAAAAACAAACAAGCGTGGTGCAGTTGCTCGCATTTTGACTTTGCTATGCAGTGTTGGGCGACTCGTTTCACTTTTGAAAAGTAATATTAGGCTATTTTTTTACTTATTATTCCCTGCCCATCAATGATTTGTTATACTACTCATCATATTACTTTTACGTTACGCCCCACAAAATTTGTAATTGCGTCCTTTCGCCACAAAATTCAGACTTCATATGTGCACCTCTGTGTGAACGTTAGGGTAATCTCAAGGTTAGATAGCTTGCAAATTTTTTTTTTTTTTTTTAACCTGTGGGTTGTGGAAGTAGGAAACATTTCTTTCAAAAGTATCCAACCACCATCTTCTTAGCTTTTTGTTGCTTGTAGTCTGCAACAGTCCACGTTTAATATCCAGTTTTAGTTGTTTAGCCCTTGTAGGGCTACAACCATCCTCCGCTGCTGAGGACGGCACACCTTTGGTGGGGTGTAATTCCGCGATCTTCATGTTTTTGTGCTGTAGGTCAGAGTAGGGGTTTCAGGATGTTTGTGGTTGTGTTTTCAGCAGTGGAAAGAGTCTTAGTACCACTACCTGGAGCAATGATGTTGTTGTCATCTTACCTCGCGACAAAATCTAAGTAAAATCAAAGTAAAGTAGTAGTAAAAGTAAAGTCAAGTATTTCCAGCCACTGAATGTAAGCATTTCCATCTTCCAAGCTAATTTGCTGTTTTGTGACGTGCTTGTGCAACGATTATGAAAATGAATCCAGGGATGTGATTGATTGTTGGATTCCACATCAGTAGGGGTGGTGAGAATAAAAGTAAGGTTGTAATGAGTTATTTGTTTTGAGGGTAACCGTAATGTTACAAATGAAATTTCACTGGTAACTCATTACACTACTCATTACGGGGAAAAGTAGTATTATTACTGCCCAACACAGTTTGAATGTCAATATATTTGCTATGTGTTGAGTACAATTTGTCCTGAGGTTCCTGAGGAGATTATGATGGAAACACACACCTTTAGATCAGTTTTGTTTGGCTTGCTTCAGCGGAGCTAAACACCCCTCTCCATTTCACTCAGTTTTTTGTCCACTGGCGGTCTTGGCTCAGGCTCACAGTTGTTGGTCACAGGGTGTGTGGAGGTCAAAAACGTCGGCTCCGACTCTGACTCTGGAGTTTACACTCCGGAAGAGAACTTTCCCAAGCTCTCGCCTTGCTCTGCTCCCCTGGGGATCGGCGGGCGAATTATAAAAATCTGTTTCTGTGCAGGCATGCAGAGGAGCAGGGGAGCAGGGATGGGACGGGGGAGCTCTGGTGGGAATTCTCAAGCGGAACCCTTAAAATGTGAAGGGGGGAAAAACAGGAAGGAGAAGGAGAGGAGAGGATTTTGGCTTTGGAGCTCAGCTCAGAGACTGCGGCTTGGAGGAGAAATTTGATCTGGGGCCCAGAGAATAATGTTAGTGTGCTGAAGAAGCCAGGTTATTGTTGAAAGGATCTCTAGGTCCACTCACTGCTGCACATTTACTGTGGCTGAGCCTGTTTTAGAGAGGAAAGGTTTTACAATTAGGCTCAAAAATCCCACATTGTGTGTCAGCACAATGTAATATCAGATGCTGTAAATACTGCTCACTGTAGGGAGTCTTTTTCTTCCCTGTGAATGATGGTGTATTCAATGACACTTCCTCACGTGTAAAATCCAGGCCCTTTGGGTGTTGTTAACAGCAGAGACAGGTATTGTCTGAGGTGTAAGACATGCCATGTCTGTCTCCTGTGTTTAATGGCATGGTGAAACAGAATACAGCTGTGGTTTCAGACGACAGAAGGTGTGTGTCTATCACCTGGCATATTACCTGTGGCTGTTTATGAATTACCTCACCCATTGAAATTCATCACTGCCTGCCAAACAGGGAGGCTTGCTGCCAGGAAGAGCTCCATGGCTTCTTTTGTTTGGCGAGCTCTCCTGTCAATGGCCTTACTTACTCTGTCAGTGATGATTTATGCTTGCGGCAACCACAGTGCTCCAACCGCAGGTGCATCTACACCAAGGTCTTGTTTCTTACTGCCAGATGAGCCCATGGTGTGCACTAATTTGTCTTGGGAAGGAAGGGAGCTGGAATCAGAAAAATTTAAAGGGAGAGAAAACGTTTCAGATTCAGAATACTTTCATTGTCCAATATGAATAGATGAAAAATATCTTTGACTATAACCACACTCTGTAAGGCATTGCTTTGAGGTATATACTAAGGTGTATACTAAGCTCACATGCTCACAATGCCAATACTAATGCTGATATTTAACAGGCATATATGTCCACCATCTTAATTTTGTGTGTAAGCATGCTAACCGTTGTAATTAGCACTAAAGTGTTAGAATGTCTGTCCCTTATTTTATGGCAATAGTTGTTGAGACATTACACTTAAATCACAAATGCCAACTTCATGGTAGCTCTGTATAAACTTTACAAAAATTGGTGTTGGTCCAGATCATGATGTTGAGATTTTCAGGTTTGACCTACTACCAGCACTAGAGGAAAACTCAGTGGATCACCAAAGTAAAGAATAGAGGATATATTCTGAAAGGGGCTCTATGCGAAATTCAGTGTGTATGAGTAGTCTGAACAGGGTTCCCAACATGGACGTGGATAAGCTGGCAGTCAGCAGCTAACAGTGCTAACTACATAAGCAATGCTAAACAATCGTAACAGTACTGACAGAGCAAAGGTCGTTAACCACGGGAAACCGGAGGGTGGACACTACCTTTTCACAATAACAATCAGTGGCAACTGCCATATAAGCAAGTGCAAAGCAGTAGTGATGAGCTAGCCAGTGGGATACACACATACTCTCACATGCATGGCTTACCACAACAAACCACAGAAAAGCTCGGATTACAACTCCACTATATCTTTACAAAGCAAATAAGGGTTTGCTGCTATATCAATGCTCTGAGTGTTGCATGTAGAACTTTTGAGGGAGGTTGGGTATCTGTAGAAAATTTCGTAGCTATCTTTCCAAAAGTTGTCAAGATATTTGAGACTTGAGTGGTGGATAATTAAACTGAGTGACAGACTGACATTGCCATCCCTGAAACTCACATGGCTAAAAACATTGTGGACAGAGACATTAGAGTATTGGCTGTGCAAGACGTAGCTAAGTATGTAAAAATAAACAAAAATATTTATATATCATAAGTAGCCTAAATGACGCCGGTTGTACACTTGGCTGTATGAGTGAAGTGTGTCGGAAGCAATTGTGTGAAGGATGGAAAAATAAAACTCTCTGCTTACTTTCATACCACCGCACACCTGGCCACTGACTGTGTAAAGTCAGCGTGACACTTGGATTGTCTGTGACGGAAAGTTATAATAATTGTCCCCCCCAATTCCATCGTTGTGGTTTCAGATGCTGTGAGACAATCCAACAAGTACTTTTGTTTGAAACACACTGACGCCTTTGACATCACCAAATCGTTCGATGCTGGCTGAAGCTGGAGTAGTGCTTCAGCTGCAAATGTAGGCTACCAAAGTTTTGGATAGGACAGAGGCAGTGTTGGATAAGGTTATGTAGGCCAAAGTGAGAGCTGTTTAAAAGTGGGCCCTGGGATGTGTTGGCATGGGCACAGGTCTGTGGAGCCAGCAGGGTAATTGGGAGCAGACTGGGGATGAGTCAGGAGCTCTGCTGATGGGAGCTCTCTGTCTGTGGGGAGGAGGGGCTGGCATGTCTGTGGGAGGGAGTCGAAGGACAGATGCTCGTACTCTGCAAAGAGACGTAACATGACACCCTCTCCCAGATGGGGGGATAGAGAGATTTGTTTGCTCTGCCTCCAAGACGGATCCATCCTTCTCCTCCACTTCTTTTTCTCTTCTTTTTGTGATGATCTTGTCTTTCTCTCTGGTACAGAGGCTTTTCTTCTCCTCATTGAGCTAGTTAGGGCCTCTTTGTATTTGTTGGCGATTGGCCATTGCTGAGGTGGAAGAATTCATTTATAATCCAATTTTCCAACAGGTCAGTCCAGGTTTAAAAATCTCCTCTGTGCTTAAAAGCTTCCACAAATCTTTTTCAATTATACACTTAATTTTCACCTTTTATCAAGCCAACAGTGTCGGAGGCTTCCCCTCCAAACTTGTATTTCCAGAGAGGGCTTATCACATTGAGGACTTTAGTGCATCATTAGCCTGCAAGCTGCACCATTTGTAGTCGGTGGAATGTGGAATGGAAGCCACAAACTCCGAAGGGAAAAGGGAGACCTTCCCCATTAAAAGCCTGTGGTTAAACTGTTATGGGATGGACATTTGTAAACTCTGACAGGTGGAACAAGTGAGAAGGACTTTTAGAAGGATTTTGCTGAGTTTGTCTGGAGTTTTCCTTCCGTTTGCTGCCGTTCTGACCTTGTTGTAGTCAGAGCTGTCCCATTTATCAACAACAAACTCAAGTTCTTATTGTACAGGGTTAATTTTTTTGCAAAAAAAAAGCTTGCTGTGCAAAAGTGTGATGGCTTCATTTCAGGAGACAAAGAAGGTCAGTGTTATTCCCATTTCCTGCAAATCACATCACACTTCCTGTCAGTTTGTGTGCACAAACATAAACAAGCGCAATTCATTTCATGCATAAGAGGCCTCCTAAATGGTGCAGCATTCTGTCCCTTGGTTGTGCCTGTGCGCCATAATTACACCCGTAGTGGCTTCCTCTGTGGCCCCAATTATAATTAAGGTTTGTTTATACATTTTCTGAGGTAATATTTTGGCCCATTCTTCCAGCTCCCAGTGGGATAGACTGTAGACACCCAGGCCGTCAGAGTCTCAGTCATAAACGACAACCACAATAACAAGAAATGCTATATGTGCAGCATTACAAATACAACAATGGACACTTTTGTGTTATATTTAGAATGAATTGATAAGCAAAAAAGCATGCAGGGAGAAATTAATTGTTTGTGGTATCCCCCGTCAGTTCCTGTCTGGTTCTGTGGCTGAACCAGTTTCAATGCTGTCTCACGTTCATCCTCTTCTAACAATGGAGGGAACAGGGGGAGAAGTGGAGGGGTAAGAGGACAGCACAGCAGGGCAGGAGGACTATCAATAGGTTTGGACACGACACTGGTCAGCAGGATGGCTTGTGCATCCACTGAGTGTGTTTTTGTGTGCTTGTCTTTTGCCCCTAAAGGCCAACTGATTGTAATCTTTACAACTGTACAACTTATAGCACAGGTCCCTGTGGTCTGTGGTTGGATGTAGAACGGAAAGATAAGAAGGGAAGAGTAATGTGTGTCAAAACAGAGAGATTAAAAAAAAGGAGATGAGTGAGAAGTAAACATGGCATGCCGGAAAAATTGATAAAGTCAATGAGTGTGCAGCTTCCAGGCTTGTACGTAACACACTTTCTGGCTGTCAGTCGCATGCATGGGCAGATACACACGCAGATACAGGCACACATCGTGATAGAGTCGGCCTGTTTGGCTCATGTCCAAGGCCTTGCTATGAAATCAGCTTGGGAAAGCAGCAGGGGCCCTGAACAGGACACAGAGACAGAAACAGAGAGAGAAAAAGAGAGAGGGAGGCTGCCGAGCCCAGATAAAATTCCATTGTTTATTTGCCCGACCCTCTCCTTCCCTCCTCCTCTCCATACATCCCTTCCTTTAACATCAACCCTTCCTTTTCTACTTCTTCAGGAACCAGGCAAAACCCCGTCAAAGCCTACCAGGTCAAGGCAGCATGTCAGTCACTGTGAAATCCCCATATCGCTCAAACCAAGCACTTAATGTCAGTGCTCAAAACAAATTGGCTGTGCATGAATAATCTCTGCTCCAGATCTGCAGAAGGTAGATGTGGCACAGTTCAGTATGGAAGAGGATGAGAGGCTATAAGGATTAAAAACCGGCCCTCCTTCATCCTTCCCTCCTATCCATCACTCCCTCCTCCATCATACTTTTGTCCCCACAACTCCAAGACGGAGTGGGAATGAAAGGGAGAAATAAAGAGTGAAGGACGGGGAGGAAAAAAGCCGCCAAGTTTGCCATTCCAGAAAGAGCAGGCTAAATGTGCAGTGGTGTGTTAAATTGATTGCAGGCAAGGCTTTGGCGCATGCTACAGTGAGCCACATCTTGTAGGGGATAGGGTCCTCAACTCAGCGTGGGTGCAGACAGAAAAAGAGGAAAATAAACATTTTTTTTCTTCCCAGTGTATAATTCCCACTTTGAGCTATCATGTTCTCTCCTTGTCCTAGTTTTACTTAAAAACCTCACTTATAAGGATGACAAGTGGTTGAAGCGCTGCCTCTTTTTGGTTGCTTTCTGTATTTTGTGTGCCTCCATGTCCTGATAACTGTGAAATGCAGCGTGGGCTGTGAGCGACTTTGCCCTTTTTAGGTATTTCGAAATGACAGAGAGAAACAGAGAGCAGTTTGGGGAAGAACAAGCAAGGGATGATGATGTCATTGTGTTAGCTGTTTCTGCAGGGCTGGACAGAGGGATGGAGGGACAGAGGGATAGAGGGGAGGATGAAATCTTTATGAGAAGCAGCTGTTGGGGAGAGGCAGGCAGGCCGGCCGCCAGAGTGCTATAGCAGCAGCCAGCCTGCAGCTCGCTGACAACAACCCAGAGGCCTGATAAAGCTAGCTACGAAACACTGACAGCACCACCTGCATACAGTGTGATAATGTCAGTTCAGCTCCAACAGCAGACCTTGTCCTGATTATCACCAAGAGTTAACACTTAAAGATAACAAGCACAAAGAGCTCAACAACAAAGATACAAACCAAAAAAGCCAGCTGCCACTGTCTGAGTTGTTACTATCTACTTTTGCGTTGCACTGGGAAGAGTATTAGAGAGACAAAGATAACATTTCAGAGTTTATCACTGACAGTAGGATTCACCCAAGACCTGAAAACAGAGCTCTTAAAAGCCAGCTCATCACTGACACAGCTTGAGGAACTTATCGTGGAAAATTTGGTGTGTGCGTGTGTCATCACATTGCCATTAAATGAGTCCAGGCTGATTCTTTTACTCACTCTGTGAATCCAACAATGTGTTAGTTCAGGATAACAAAAAACAGTTAGGCCAAGTGTCATCTATGAAAGGCCTGCATGTGTGTGCCTCTGAGTAATCTGTGTGCTGGCTCACATACTGTACACAAATATGCCAACTCTTAGTGAATCAGGGATTCATTTACAACCCTATGACCAATCAAGGTCAAATAGTATTTGGTTAACACAGGGTGCCAGATGAGTGGAGTTTGGAGTCAATATAGTGGCCTGTTCTGTAGAGAAGGGTCTAACCGCAGACCCGACGTTTGAAGGCCATTGGTCTGTGGTAAGAGATGGGAAGAGAGTACAGGGTCTCTAGGTGTGTAGTTTCACATAGCCGGACCTATCTCGCACTGTGCTAGTGCTGGAGAAAGGTCTGGCCGAGCCCGTCATAATTCTACACAAAGGGAAAAAAATGCTCTGGGATCTTTGCATTTCTGTTCATCACTAAGCCCAGGATGCAGACACGGAGGGCAGTTGTTTTGGTGGAGAGGCGCCTGCTGGAATTAAAATGGCTAAATCACTGCAGAAGAAAATGCCAAATGAAACATTAAAGAACAATTTAGCATGCAGGTTGCTAGTTCAGAATTTGTTGTTTCAAACAAAGTGTGGAGATAGGTCTGTTTATTTGACACTAATTTCACTTAGTGACGGGTATTTTGAAAATGCAGGGAGTGTGCTAAGGAACTGCACCTGGCTTTGAAGCCAATTTTACATAGTGGCCTTATGTAGAATTACAGCGCTTAAGTTCATCACATGATGCCATAGGGCCCAAAAAGACATTTTCCTTATAGACTTACATTGTGGAAGAGATAATCAGTGGATACATTTTTTTTTAACATCACATCCCCGTGAAATGACTTGTTTCACTATTGGGATTTGATCCATTGGTCCAGTAACGTTTCAAAAGTCTAGATGAACTACATGATTAAATCTGTTTTATTCCCATTCAAAGGAGCGGAGGGTTAAACTGTAAGTCTCCAGGACACTTGCTTTATGGGCCCCGCAATGCAAAAGGGTAATCTAGGTAATTTCATACTGCAGAAATCTAGCCTTTTTTGGTTTCATGTGTCACTAAGCAACTTTCATAGGAATAAACAGGGTCCAGCACTACATGCAGTTCTCTCTATACACTGTTGGTAACAGTCTGAGATAGGTGGCCAATGATAGACTCTATACCCACACTTTAAATCCTGTGAGCCAGACTACTTGATGTGGGGTCATTATAACACTAAATGAAGTAAAGTATCCCAGTACTAAAACTGTTATTGCATCTTGCCCCACTGTATGATCCAGGACAGGCTTTTCACCCTGCCTTTGAATGTGGCAGTTTGAAACGGTTATGAAGACTTGCCTTACAGTGTAGTTGGACAGCACATTGCACTAGCTAGTTTTCTTGGACCATAACCCAGCCCCAGGGCTGACAAAGTACAGCATGGGCTAAAGGGTCAGGAAATGCAGACTCGACATGTCCTATAAAAGCCACTATACAGAGGATAAGCCTTTTTGATACAGGTATTCCATGGTCCCTCCAGAGCAGCTATCAAGTCAAACTCTGCAAAGTTTGAAGCACTGGTGATATAAACACCAAAGTTGCCTCTAGTCAGTGTCATACTTGCTGGCATAAATAAACCCCTTTGATTCCCTCTCTCCCCATAATTATGCATTTTTAGAGTAGGTGGTGCCAGTTGATAGCTGAGATGCTATTTATTACAACAAGACAACACTGGGATTCAGACATTAAGCCTAAACAAACAACATCCCTGTCTCAGTGGTATATGCGAGTGCATGTTTACAGTATAAGAATCTGTCCATGGCCAGATACCCAGTGTCCATCTGCTGATAGAAATCTCCCACAGGGTTTGTTATGCAACTGATGCTCGGCTCTGATGCCCTGTCTTTGACCCCGACTGCTGCTATCTCTGTCTAGTAAAGGCTTCAAGGCATTAAGATTGTGTGCTGTTCACTGAGCACCAATCCTTTTTTCATCTAAAGCCAGGACTTGAGGTTATCTGTGATGGATTATATTGGCGTTTTTTTAGCTGAGGGTCATTTGGCAAAAAAGCTAAATCAAGCTATAACACATCAACAGGCGATTCTGGGTATAGATGGTACTTAAGAGGGGCTTCTCAAAATTAAACATTAATGTCTCTTTGAATATCAAACAGAAATATCCGAAATATTGTGTATTATTTCCATTCTAACTCTCTCTCCGCTGCCATCTTCTCCACCCAGTGCTCATCCACCCAGCTGCTGCTGAACAATACCACTTCCACTTCCTGTGCCACAGTGTCCACGGCCTGTCACACCTCACAGGACTAAGGCTGAAGGGGGCAGTTTCCCGTGATGTTTTTATTGGCCTCAGCAGATGGCTTCCCTCAGCCTCTGTATTGTTATGGTGGCCATCTTGCTCTGAGGGTCAGGGTTAACAATAGTTGCCAATAGCTGTAGGAGACAAAAGCCTTCGCTGCTCCTGAAAACAGTTTCCTCAGTAACCAAACGCAGTAAGACTGGCAATGCTGTCAAATGCACTGCTTTTACAAGATGTGAAGACACTACTGCTTGTCAGGTTCAGGCAAGTACTGGGAAGCACTGTCTTGCATGTATGAGTCAAGTCTGAGATCCTAGTTAGTCAGAATTGTGTGAAAATACCAGATTACCTTTTAAGGCACTGGAATCTCCACTTACAGCACTTTCTGTTTTGGCCTTGGGCTCCAAACAATGAAGTGAGACAGCCTAAAAGCCTACACTGTTTTCACAGCGCAACAGTATACTTGTATTATTCTTTGCAATATCCACTTTCCTCTTTAGTTTTGACAACCCCTGTCTCCCCAGTCCCCCTCTCCTCTTCGATTTGCTCCCTCTCTTCATATCTCCCATCTTTCCTCTCCCCCTGTGATACCCAACACCGTCCCCAACCTAGAGAAAAATTAAACTGTAAAACTAGGAGACTCTATACATTCTTTACAGTCCCCCTTGCCCACCCCCTTTTCCATGCAGGATTTCTGTTCTTCATTTCTGTGTTGGGTTTTAGTAAGGAGAAAAGAATCAGGAGGGGGAGGAAGGGAAAAAAATTGGTTGATGTTTCCCCTCAAACATGTGACCTCTGCTTGGCTCACAGCTGAAAATAATTTGGGCCTGCAGGCCGGTGGATGGCTGACGCAAACCCTCCTCCTCCTCCTCCTCTCTCTAGGGGGCTAGACCTCGGGCTGATGGGGGGCTAAAGACAAAGCAATGGATAGCTGTAAGTTGAGCTGTGAGCAAAACTTGAAGCTAAAAAATGACACATTGTACTTTTAGTACTTCTTGTCAGCCGAGACCGCAACTTTTCCGTAGTGTCCATTTGTTCTTTCATTCTTAAAGGGAAAAGGCCCAGAGTCATTCAAAACACTGCACCCCAGAGGGCCAATTATGTTGTTAACTCAAGGAAGGGTTCAGCTATTTGGCTGCAATCTTTTTTTTTTTTTCTTTTTTTTTAACATAATCCACCAAAAATGTGGCTTTTTTTCTGACTGCCAGTTGGGACAACAATTTGAGGAATTCAGCTGAATTAGGCTCACATTCCCTACATAGTCAGGGGGCAAGAGAGAGAAGTGTCAGGGTTAGCTAATGCAGGTTTAATGGGAGAAGGGGGTTTGAGTCAGGCAGCGCTCAGGAAATGTTTAACGGCCTACGGATACCCTAAAGTATCCCAGCACATCTGGTTGAAGTCACACATGTACACACATCCATAAGTTGGTTTGGAGAATGGACAGTTTGGCAGGATGTGAAGATCTATGTAGGTGTGTTTTTATATGGGGTTTTGTGTGTGGGTATGCAGCTGGGTGGCAAAGCATGCATTAGTGTCTCTATGAATGTACTTAAGAACAAATGTGTGAATACCTGCCAACAGGAGTAAGCCCTGACCTTCCCCCCTCTCTTATGTTAACCACATCTGTGCCAGACAGAGGCTAGGCCCTTCTGCTCCATGCCAACCCTCCACCAGCTTTTATAGGCCAAGTTATGAGCGCTGTGCACCAGCGGCTCTAATTCGATGTTACATACGGATGGTCTTGCGAGGCTCCAACTGGATCTGGTTTCATTATACTCTGACAAATGGACCAAGTAATAATTTCTCCCCCTCACAGTCGCCTTGGCACAACTTGTCCGTAATAAAGAACAGAGGGAAATGTGTAGTGCTGGAAGACACGCAGCACATTAGGGAAGTTATTTTCTGGAATTGAAAGGAGAGTTTGCGGAGAGAATCTGAAGTGCAAAAACAAAATGTGTGCTCAGTACTTGTCTTGAAGATACTCCAGAAATCTGTTCTGGCAAATGCAAAAAGACGAGACACTGAGTGATAACCTTATAAAGTTGAACTCTGTGCCCCTCTCTGGCTTCCAGCTGCCAGTAATGTTTTCCTAATGGAGCTTAATTATTTTGCAGAGTTTTTATTTTTCCGTTATATACGTTTTCCATAACGCCACATGGATGCTGGAACATAACGTGTGTTTATGCCTGTTGGCTGGCCATTGTTAAAGTTTTGTTTTCAGCTGTATCCTCCAATTACTAATCAAATGGGGTTTTGGGGGGATGCCGTGCAACCTGTGAGGTCTGCTTCTCTGCAGCTTGGTTCAGAAAATGAGTTTCGTTTGTCACAGAAATTAGAGGTTTTAGCTATTTTGGTAGTTTATGTTCAGACACTAGAGTAAGAAGTTTCTTCCCTAAGGGAGTTAAGGGGAAGCAGCTTTTTTCTTGACCTAACTCATTTGTCAGCCTTTATGTCCGGCTATGTTTATGTATCATCTTTGAAAATTTATTTTAAAAAATACAAGCTGGAATATTTTCAACTGTCTAAATTTATGCTCTATAGCAGCCTCACTTGTAAATGATTGTTTTTGCAACTTCCTGACCTATAAGCTGAAATGTCGGTCTGCTTTGCTTTCACATACAAACTTTAACCATACACACACAATGCATTCACCCCATTATACAAATACATTGTACTGTAACTGACTGTGTCTGCCTTTGTGTGACTGCAGGATGCCAGCTGCTAGCACCATGACCGGTGGGAGGGCCCTGCTGCTGTGTACAAACACTGACAACTGTATCTACCAATCAGTAAACGGGTAGGTACCTCAAAAGCCAATCAAGTATTTTTCTTTTGTCTGATTCAGTCTAGTGTTAATAACAACATATCAGTGCCAGAGCAAATACAACAGCAGTGCTTGTGTCTGAATATATTATTGTCAAAGTATCTATCAATTGCTCTTCCGGTTGCATTGTTTTTCTTGTTTGTACTAGAGGAGGAGCAACAGTTCCTCCTGTTATGGGGCAGAAAGCTACCTGTGATATACTATGAAATCAGATCAGCTAGTGCAGCACAGAGGCCAGCAGAGGCTGCCAATCCTCTCAGTCCTGTTTGTTAATAGGAGAAGGGTTAAATCATTTGGCTATGTAAAAGTAAAAGTCCAGTTCCTTTTAAATATGGACCAGATTATTGACTTGCTGTTTGAGCATTTGAGAACCTTGGATGGAATTATCAATACAAATTCATAACAGCATCACTGAAAGAAAGCAAAAAGTGTGCGTGCTATTTTTAAAAGAGGAGTAAACTACAACTCCCAAAGCACATTGCAGTAAGACACAACTGACCACAAAAGTTGAACACTTTTTTTTGCATGCTTGTAACAGTGATGCTGGTAATGTGGGTACATACCTGGGGAGTTTAAATGAAATGGGCTTTTAGAAGGCAGGATGAGGTCTAAAGGGTAGATGCAAGAGCATGTGAACAGAGCCCGAGCAATCACAGAGCAGTAGTGGAAGGATCTGGATGGAGTGCAGAGCAGATTTTTTAAAAACTTGGCCCTCTGAGTTATGTCTTGCTCCATATCACTCCTATTTTGCTCCAGTACTGCTCACACTAGGAGTTCGAAGCATGCCAGACCCAGAAATCTGTGTATTGCGCACACACACTATTTTCTGTCAAAAAAACAGCTGCTGCAAGCTCGACAATGGAATTTACAAAGTCCTTTCAAAAGAAAATTGAGCAAGCGATGAGGGATTTGAATGGGGCGAGGTGAAATCTGAGTTGAGCACGCAGCGATTTTGAGCAGGGACGCGGTGGGAATGAACAGCTCAGTGAGCCAGGAGCTGAAATTTTCACCGCTCCACTCCGCTCACATTAGTTTAAACCCATACTAAAGACTGAAAGTCCATATATTTTGACCATTTTTTTTCTTTCTCTTGTGAATATTCCAATGAAAGTGCAATACAAAATGCCAAAGTACATCTTTAAGAATATGGCAGAATGTACTGAGTGCGATCTGACCTACACATTAAAAACGCTTTGTCAGGTGTAAAGGAGCACTCATAGCATATTCTTATTTGATCTGATGTTGCGCTAACTTTCAGCTTGGATTTCCCATTGGGAAAAAAAAATACTTTAGAAAGTAGTAGATCCTCCAACTGCTGCAGGATGTGACAGAAGCCATGAGCCTGTACAGTAGTTCACTTTACTCAGCAATATTATACCTCTACACACACCCACATGTTGCTCCGGCCTAAACTACACTTTTCCCTCGACCATCTTATAGTTCTGTCTCTGCTACTTTTAAGCAAGCTGGAGACACCCCTTTCCATTAGGGTCAGCAGTATAACAATAGCAGGGCGAGAGAGCAGAGCAGGGCAGAGTTGGCCATCTGGCATCTAGATACTGTTTCTACCCCCCTGCTGCTACTGTCTAATGCGTCTGTGACCACTCTCCATAGTCCCTTCTGTCATCCTTGCAATATTCATCAGTGCTATTTAGATTATAATGAAGGGATTTTGGTTTGTTCCAGTAACAGGGATTGTCTGTTGGAAGGTTTAAATCTTACAAGTCTGTTGTTTTGAGGATCCGCACCATTACTTTTGTCACCATTGCTCAAAAGCTTTCTGTCAAGGATTTACCAAAAGTTGATGTGCAGGAATATAATTTTAAAACGTTAATTTGTTTTTATCTTTTATTTTTTGTGGCCTATTTCAAACCCTTTCTCTTATCCGCCGATCCTGTGTTAGCTCAGCTGGTTAGAGATGCTTTTGTGCCCCCTTCCCTCCTTCCACCCTCACTGACCCTCATCTCCACGCTCCACCCATCCTTGGCTGCGGTTGATGGGCAAGCTTTCCATACTGCCCATTTTCATATCTGTCTTTTAATCTCTCCTTCTGTCTAAATCACAAACAAGTTTTTTTTTGAGAGGGGG
Organism: Chaetodon striatus; assembly: GCA_029783705.1. Lineage (NCBI taxonomy): Eukaryota > Metazoa > Chordata > Actinopteri > Chaetodontiformes > Chaetodontidae > Chaetodon > Chaetodon striatus. Next base: position 25,509,170 of record JAPZEB010000023.1, read on the forward strand.
CAATATACTATTAATTTCCTCCTCCATTTGCTCCTCTTTTACTCGACCCCCCTGCCTCCTTCTCCCATTCTCCTTTACTTGGCTTTTCTATTTGACCTAGTTTTTACCCTCTGTTGCTATATGCTTAATCGACACCGCTGTTCCAACCAAGGAACACGAAAGGAGGAAAAAAAAGGGGGATGGGAGAAAAGGGGAAAGAGACTGAACTAATAAAACACAGGGCGATTTAAGAGAGAATTATTTTGTTTCCTCATTGGTCATAGTTACAACATCAAGGTTTTTTTCTTTTCTTTAAGGATCTCTTAGGAAACTTGAATCAGTAATTTCCCCCAGAGATTTCCTCTGGATTGCATGGCTGTTGGTTTTCACATCCAGCAATGTCATCAGAAGTCACCCAGCAAGGCCGCGTTTCCTCTGTTTGTTGGAAATTCAATTATTTGATGAATGGACTTTGGGCCAAAACAAAGATGTGAGGGCTGGGAGTAGAAAAGAAAAGATGCACGTCTACACTCCGGCCTCTCCCCTCTTCTGTGTATACTTTCATCTGCTCTCCAGAAATAGCTGTGTGTGTAGCTTGTAAACTTTGACCCCGAAACCCAGAGTTCAAACAGTCGTGACCCAGTAATCTTCCAGGAGTGACTCACAGCTGAAACGGAGGCACCAAACAGACGTCTGAGCTCTTTTAACAAGAATTCTTGTTTACCTCATAAAACAAAGATCTATTCGGACTTAATTGTAAGTGCTCACGTTGCGTGGCCAATTTTAAGAGCAATGGGGAGCACGATCCTTAGCTATGTGCACTGAAGGCAACAACTGACATTTCTATGAAAATAATTGCACTATAAATTATTAGAGTTGACAACAGTGCAATGTGCTTTCTCCCTCTGTTTATCTGGTTTGAATTAAGTGCACATCAGTTGTGGTTAGCACTGTCCCCTTACCAAGAAAAGACTCTTTGCATGTTTTGTCTGTTTGTTTGGTTTACTTTTGTTCCCTCCCCCCAGTCCATCTTGTGTTTGACAGTCTGTTAATCTTGAAATGCGTCTCAGCCCCTAACTGCAAAATGGGAAAATTCAAGAAAGCTTCAATATCTTATTTTAAGATGATGAAATCATTTTTCTTAGCAATTATAAATAATTAAGACAAGCACCATGTGCAGTGGATTATTAAACTTGTTTGGTATGGATTTGTAAGATAATAATGTATGGCAGACTATTTTTCTTGGTCCTGGTTTTACAAATGATCACCTTAAACTGAGAGACAACAATCTACTGTCAAGCATGTACTGTATATCTTGAATTTTTTTTTCAAGTTTTTTTTTTATCAGCAATTCATACTGTAGCAATTCTTTATTTTACCAGTTTTAAGGTAAGGAAGCATTTTGAGAGGGTCCTGAGTAACACTAACAGTTCTTTAACCACCCCTAAATGACTCACCCCATGTTATGTTGGATTTGTGAAGAAAACTTTGTTTTTCACGCCCGCCTCCACAGTGAATAAAAATCCCCAAAACAGAGGAAATTCTTGATGAATTAAAGTCATAGGAGATCCCGTCTAGCAACAGCACAACTAAATCAAAACATCCGTTTACAAACTGTCACACAACTCCTGCAGTATAATCCAAGTCCTCTTTATCCAGTGGTATGCTCAGTACTTTCCAAACATGCATTTTTGCGAAAACATTACTATTTCATACTTCCACATAAACAGCACAGGCACGCTACTCATTCGTGCCTGAGACTGTTTATGCAGAAGCATTACAATATTATGGTTTTAGTGAAAATGCATGTGTTTGGGAAGTACTGAGCATATGACTAGAGAAATAAGACTTGGATCATCCTGCAGGAGTTGTGTGACAGTTTTTAAACGGATGTTTTGATTTGGTTTTGTTGTTTTAAATGCAATCCCCTACGTCTGTAATTTATCAAGAATGCTCACAGTTTTTGGATTCTCCTTTCACCATGGAGGCATGCGAAAATAACAACGTATTCTTTCCAAGTTCAGTGTAACATGGAGTGAGTAATTGATATACAAATGGTCATTTGGGGAGGTTAAAGTATCCCTTTAAAGGGTAATCAACATTTAAGAATGTTGTATGTTCAATACTATATAATATATGGGTACAGTACCCTGTGTATGCATGCCTTTCCTTTTGTTTTGGTAAATGGACTTGTAATTGTATGACACCTCTCTAGTCTTTGGACCACTCGAAGTGCTTTTACAGTTCTTGTTACATTCACCCATTCACTCACACATTTATACACCGGTGGCTCAGGCTACCATACAAGGTGCCACCTGCAGCTCAGTTCACACACACTCACGCACAATGTGGAGTTCAGTGTCCTGCCTAAGGATGGTTTGACATGCAGACCAGCAGAGTCTGGGATTGAACTGCCAATCTTCTGATCAGCAGAAGACCTGCTACCATTCTGTGTTGCCTCTGGATGCAAAAAATAGCTTCTTGTAGGCCCATGTGGGTTAGACAGGTACTTCATTCATTTACTTGTATATTTTTCTAGTATGCATTTATGTTCAGCTTGTTTATGGTTTGCATATCCTTTAAGGGTTAAGGAGGTATGAAATGTGAATGTTGATTTTTCTGTTTGTGGTTCTTTTCTAGGCTCCAGTGCTGTGGCTTGAAGGTCGGGGAGGCTCCGTCGTCTGCGGTGCCCCAGCGCCAAGAGGTGTGCGGGTCACCAGGGGACAGAGACAGGAGGGACACCGCTGTGTCTACCAAGCGTCCCCTCTCCCCGCTACTCAGCCTGAGCGACAGCCCGGGTCCTCCTGAAACCATGCTGGCTCACAGGAGAGCCACCACCACCACCGACCCACGGGCTCCCAACATGGAGAACGGGCTGTGTGGCAAGCTGAACCACAACAAGAGCCCAGCGGGAGTCAAGACTGCCAGCATCCGTGATAAGATCTCACAATGGGAGGGCAAAAAGGAGTCTGCCCCACTAACTTCTACAGGGACATGTCCACTGAGCACGACACAGAAGGAGGTCGAGATGGTGAGGAAAAAGGAATCCAAAGCTTCAGAGGTTCAAAGGACAGATAGCAAGAGGTTTGTCAGCTGGGACAGACAAGACTCAGGGAAAGAGAATGTTGGAAAGCTGGGGGATTCAAGGCCTAAATCTCCAGAGGGCCCGACAAACAAGGACAGAGAAGTGATCCTAGAGAGGGGATTTCGGGCATCCAAGCCAACAGAGCAACCCCAAGAAAAGAAAAGTGTTTTAACTCATGTTAAGAAACTGGAGAAGGCAACAAAGGAGGTTCCTGTCGGACCTTCACTGGCATTTCCAGGGAATTACTTCTGCCCTCCTTCAAAGGACGAGCTAGAGGAAACAGAAAAAAAGGCCAACGAGCCCATTTTTGGGACTTTTGACAGTAGGCATGGCGGGTCGCGGAGGAGAAGGGAAGGGGATCCAGAGAACGTGTACAGCGAGCCAGGTGCTCCATCCATAAACCCTCTACCTAAACCTCAGAGAACCTTCCAGCACCACACACCGCCCACTAATCCAGCTTCAGGGCCCGGGTCGGGGAAGGGAAGGAGGAACTTGCCCCCTTTGCCCTCCATTCCTCCTCCACCTTTACCGACATGTCCGCCACCTGGAGTTTGCAGGAGACCCTGGGCTGACAAACCCCGGGACAGTAGTAACAGGTAAGAAAATATGAAATAGAATAAGAAATATAGCCAGCCATGATAAGTTCTGACTATCAGTCAGACATCAATCCTAGACTGTAAGACATTTACAAAAGCTCTCTTTTCTCCAAAGCTAAATTCACAAGAATATATTGATTTAAAGTACTCTTGTGGAATCAGAATAAACCAGTGATGGTTCTGTGTACAGTCTGACCCTTCCCCCACCATAACCAACCAAACACTGAGGTGAACAACTCCCACATCTGCTGTAAATCAAAACCTCCGGTGACATCATCCTGTTTCTAAATATCCCAAAGAGTGAGGTCATTGGTTGGATCTGAGGAATGTACACATCCACTGAACTCATACCTCTTTCCAAAACTCTACTGGAAGAAGAGAGCAACATTCAGAGTGGTGTGAGTCGTGTCAAAGAGGCCCCCCCCCTCCGCTTTTTCAAGAATTTAATCCTTGACAGTAAAAGTTATTGTGCAAGGCCTGTGGCTCTCACAAATGAGTTGTCAGGCATTTCTAAATGTAAAAAATGTGTGTAAAGTGTAAAGTCTGATCCAGAAATCTGAATCACTTGTTCTGCCAAAAGCAATTAACATGCTGGAATTTAGTAGTACTCAAATTCAAATGGTTACAGATGAACAAACTCAGCTCTGTAAGGAAACCAAAGAAATGTGAACTCTGCAGTATTGGAGTACATCTATTGTTCAGTTTCTCCAGTGGTCTGAATTCTTGTTTTGAGCTTGGCTTGGATCTGTTACATTCCATACCATATGTGGAGGCCTCACTCTCTCTAAGTGTGCTGTGTCAAGCCCTTTGTTTGGTCAGGCTGTCTTTCTCTTAGTGTCTGTTGCAGTGTGCATTTTTGTGCGTGTGAACAAATACTCTGTCCAGTCTATTAGGTACACTTAGCGTCATCTAATGCCATGCAGCGGCTCTGCAATAAATTGTACATTTGTAAAGTGCACAATAGTTGACATCATTATGATACACAAATTTAGCCAAATGGCTCCTTTTCACATGCCATTTCTTGAAAAATTCATATTAAAGTTTAAAACAAGCTACGAAATAAGACAACAAGATACAACATATATACTACCGATTACTGAACGGGCACACGGGACACAGGCCCAGGGGCTAGAGGGTAAAGAGCACCCAGACCTCATTGCTTTCCCAATGTGCCGACATTTTCAGCCGCTGTTCTACTTCTTCTTCTTCGAGTTAGCTGCTAAATGCTATCAGCTACTTTTTAAATAAATGGCTTGTATGCATAATACATCATCAAAATGTCACAACGGTGCTGCCCATGATACTGTCCTACTGGCTGTCCCTTATATACAGGGGTCATTCCAGCACTGATACTACCTTCGATGCAGGATTAAAGGTGAAACAATTCTGTCTCCCCTATTCCGCGATTGTACCTTATATACAGAGCGGTAGGGGTGGAAATCACCAGAGGATCCACGATACATATTATCCAGATACTTAAGTCATGATACAATATTGTTGTGATTTTTAATATGTGATATGCGGAGTATTTCAATAAATTATATTGCGATATGTTGTGATTTATTACCTTTTTTTTAACTGTACATTATGTCCGCGAAGGAAAACTTCATTGATAAGATACAGTTTTCAGTTTGCTCATCTCACTTCAGCCATATGTAGCAGCAAAACGTATCTAGTGGACTGAGAAAGCCATTGATTATATTTTTCTAGTAGGCTACCTAAAGTTTAATTCAGATTTATCATATTAATCATTTATATAATAAAAAATTGATTCTTAGCACTACACGACGATACAATATTGCCACACAGAAATATTGTGATACTTTGATGTATTGATTTTTCTTTCCCCCACTGCAACAGAACAGTGAGGCAGCATTATGGCATGACATTTCCACCTTGAAGAGGCACTGTAAAGAGGGGCTTGTGTGTCTTGCTCCTATGTAGAAGAGGTAGTGGGTACGTGTTCCATATCTGTGCCCAGGGGCCTGTTGTC
>JAPZEB010000023.1:25514922-25548013 GCA_029783705.1 Chaetodon striatus
GCCCAGGGGCCTATTGTCTCATTATCCACCCATGGAAAAGGGTGTTGTGTTGTAAAAGCATGTTTCCCCATAATTCAGTCCAGCAGAGCAACACCTCAGAGAAGAAAACTGAGTATGATAAGCTTCAGAAAGGTAGGATTCATTGCAGGGCTGTTGCATTGTATTACAGTGGATGTAGCAAGCTGTACCCAATAAAGAGGCAACTTAGTTTAATTGCATATATGTGCATGCATGTGGGGACGCATGCAACCACGGATGCTTGTGTGCACTTTATTCTGCTTTAATCTTTGGCAGTGATGAAACACAGATGTGGTCATTCAGATGTGGTGACTAAGCAAATGGTAACATCAGTTATCCTGCTTGGCATATCAAACATTCTTAAAAGCATCAACAGGAACACGCACAAATCCATCCTTCCTCTTCTCCTTTTCTATTTAGCGTGCAGTTCTCCTAAGTCTTTGTAATGCTCTGTCCACCAGGAAGTCCTATGAATTTGAGGATCTGCTCCAGTCGTCTACAGAGAGCTGCAGGGTGGACTGGTACGCTCAGTCCAGACTGGGCCTAACACGCACTTTATCAGAAGAGAATGTCTACGAGGACATAATAGGTAAACAATACATATCACACTTTTATTTTTACTTAACCAAGTGGAATCTTGTGGCTCCATCTGTCAAAAATCAAGTTGCTGATGGTGGTTTCAAAGTTTTCCATTATCAACTTTGTATTGGCTAAAGCTTAGTACTGTAGGTTGTCCTATTTTCTGTACACTTGATACACTGCATGACCTTTTAGTTTCATTTCTCATATCAGTGTGAGTCAAAGAGTTCAACAACAGAGTTGATGAGGAGGCCAAGCTTTCTTTACTCTGCTTGGGTTTTAATTTAGAGCCACGCTGCTTCACTTTTATTAAAAATTATACGTAGAAATTTGACCTACGTTCCTACCTTATTGTCTCCAGGGTTTTGCCAACCCCACCTAGAGCCTGTTTAATTTCATAACGTACAATAGTGGCGTTGTGTGAGGTCGTGCTGTGGTTGGCTACTGTGATTGTCAGTGCAGCAGGGGGCATGTGAATGGCTCAGAGCCATGGCACATTACTGGCAATCGCTTCAATGTGTCTTTGGTTTTCATCCCAGAGACTGGTGTATAATGAGTGCTGCTTGCTTGCAACAGTCAAATTAACTTTAATTATATTTGAGTGATGCCGCAGCTTATTTTGGAGTCTTTTATAGTTTCCTCATTTCACACAATACTATTGTTCTTTAAAACGGTCAGACATTGTTCACCAAACACTCAGCAGAGTCCCATGGGTAAAGTAACTCACTGGCGCTGTCTTCTCAAAAAGCAGCTCAGGGAGGCAGAGATATAGATAGCGATGAGCAGCCGTGATGTACTCCTAGTCATCAACCTCCACACGCAAACCAGGTTCTCATCAACACACTTTAAGCGCAAAATCCACATGCTGGTTAGTGTTTTCAGATGGAGAAGAAAGCAGCTGTCACCACTACACGTATTCTGACGCACGCCTTGTTGACTGATGCAAACTCACACATGCACAGCTGACAGCACACGCAAACACACCAAAGAAATTAGTGTCACGCTCTCATCAGCCAGCAATGTGAAAAACAGCACGCTGATCCCTTGTTTTCCTCAGAGGGAGAAGGAGCGGGGAACTGAACGTCCCTCTTTATCCTCCGACTCCTACAGGTCACATCTGGCGAATGGATTGATTGAGCAGAGGAGAGATACAGAAGGGCAGATACAAACAGAGAAACAGACAGGTTTTTTTTTTTTGAAAAATAAAATGTCCCTATCCTTATCTGCAGGGGAGGTCTGGTGGCTAGGGTTACATTTAGCATTAGCTGTGCAAGCATCTTATTGCAGTGAAATATGAGGTACGTAAGCACATCCCTGCCTCTGGTAGCTCTCTGCACATCTGGAGTAGGAATCGTCTGGCAAAACAAACATGACTGATATGGAAAGAATACTTTATCTGCTATTTGGAAAGCTTGCGTGAAGCTGTTGTGTAATCAAGTTGACATTGATTTCTCAGTTTTGAAAAAAAGTATATATTTTTTCCTTCTGAAGATCCTCCATCCAAGGAAAACCCCTATGAAGATATAGAGCTGGAGAGAAGTTGCTTGGGAAGCAAATGTGTTTCACCTGCCTCCTCATCTCCTATTCCTGACACGCCAACTAAGGTACATATTTGCCAATACATCACCATGAAAACAAAGTAGATTTAGTGGAAGTAGTTATATATGAAAATCGCCTTTCCTGCCATTCATAGCTCTCTTCAAAGCCTGGCTTCTTCAGACAAAACTCAGAACGGCGAAGCTTCAAGCTGCTTGAGCTACGCAAGACCAGCAGGGACACTGGCATCTCCTCTCCCTCTCGAATCAGCCCCCCCTCCACACCCAGCAGCCCTGATGACACCCCCTGCCTCTCTGGAGACCCATACAATCGCAGACGTAGGAAAATCCCCAAGGTATGGGAGTCTGAGAGGCCTCTTTCAAAGCTCATGCTGCTCTGTCTTTGATTTATAGGCCAGTGTACTGCTCAGGGAGTTCGGAGCTGGTCCACTCATGCTTCTGTCTGGGGATGAGTAAAGCAGGGGAAAATATTCTGACGGATATTTCCTGTGAGAAGTGTGCCTAGAGGAAGGCCTCCCAGAAGCTGTATTGAAATAATCTTTTGTAGGAGTCTGGCAAATTTTGTGTGTAAGTTTAAAGAGTTAAAGATGGACATTTCTCTCCCTTTACCTCCTGCAGATGGTGCTGAAGATCAATGGCATCTTCGAGGCACGGAGAGGGAAGAAGCGCATGAAGAAGGTCTCTCAGTCTACAGAGTCCAGCTCAGGGAGAGGTGAGGCTTCAAAGGCAGAGCACAGAAATGATTGTTTCATTTACTTCATTCATTTACATTTACTTTCACATTAAAGGTGAGTTTAGTAAGACTCAACTCATCTTTTTGTTTTGTTTTTTAGATAATATCTGTCTTCACAATGCCGCTATCAAGAACGCTGTAATTTTATTTGTGTTTTTGTGTCTGTTAGCAGGATGTCTCAAACATTTGTCAACTGATTTCAATAAAAAAAGTTGGTGGAAAGTAAGGCTGCGGGCCAGGGAACAAGTGATTAGTTTCAGGTGTGAAAACGGATCCACTTGCAGATCCAAGAATTCTTTTAAAAGCTTTCTTAACATTTAAAGGCCTTTTCTTTGTGACATTTTCACAATTTGGTCATCTGAGATGGGCACAAATACATCAACAACTATCTTGTTACAAACTACAAATACTTGCTCATCACATGTACCAAAACAAAATTATTCATTTGTAGTTTTAAAAATCAAAACTTTATTTTATACAAACACAGGCATGTAGTAGCATCAATATGGGTCTGACCACAGCACCTCTACATTGAAAAGTCTCTGTCTGTAATGTGCCACTGCACATCCTTGATTGTCTAGCACACACAGGTATTTGGATAGAGAGGGGAAGCTGTTTTGGTTGCACATGCAAAGTTAAAAAAATACTCAGTGTAAGTATATTGGTGTAGCTCAGGCCTGCTCAGGCCTGCCTCAGTTTATCTGTACTGATGCACCCAAGCAAGACCATTAAAATCACAACACACCACATTTTAGATGCTGTTATGAATTTTTTATCGTTAAAGTCACAAATAAAATTAGTATTTGTAATGTTTTCTGGTCAAATGTTAATGTGGTCATGACTAAAAATTTAGCAAAAAAAAATCACTAAAATTAAAGTTGATTATCAGTACTATCAACACTCTACCCACCTCAGTCACGTTTAATCAGGTTACCCTTTCCATGACTTTCAGTTTTACCAAAATGACTTCACAGGTTCTTCTCCATAAAAGCAATAATCGTATGTACCCATTTAGTTTTATGGGCAAAGTTACATTCTGTGGTCAGTTGAAACTGACCCATGTTTCAGAGGACTCTGTGGTGTTGTGTGGCAGTGGCAGGAATGAAAGCAATGAAAGCAAATTCCTTGTGCTTTGAGTTTCCTGTGATTGTTACGTGCAGTCTGCTCACGCTCTGTTTTTCCTTTTCACCCTGTCTTCTCTTTAATTTAGTGACAGATGAGAACAGTGAGTAGGAAAGTGACACGGAGGAGAAGCTAAAAGGTGAGAAGAGAAAATTAATACTTACACATACAGTAGCTGCACCGGGAATGCTAAGCAGTATAATTTGTTTTTATACATATGATGTCATTGTTTAGGTATAAGCATAATAGGGGCACGTGTGCAATAACTGATCCAGATCATAGATTACTTCTTTTCCCTGTTTCACTGTAAAGCTAATATCGAAAATATACACAGATGGATCTTGCAGACTGCCTTATAGTAGGTACATGTGTGCATACATGACATCAGTATATTTGCATGAAATGTGTTTCCCTGTCTCGCAGCTCACAGTCAGCGGCTGGTGTCAGTCCAGTCCATGCTGAGGCAGACGGGGCGGTACCGGACCTTGGAGAGGGATCTGATGGAGTTGCAGGAGAGGAAACTCTTTGAGTATTTCATAGTTGTTGCTCTCCACAAGACCAAAGCTGGAGTCCCATACCTGCCAGAGGTCACACAGCAGTTCCCTCTCAAGGTAGAAATGTTACGGAAGCACTTAAGTCCAAAATGAAAAATGTTATCAAAAAACACTGCTGAGGAGGAGACAGTGTTTTAGATATTATTTTCTAAATAAATGTCTACTTTCCTACCAGACCAGTGGTAATAATTCACCCTATATACGCTAGTTTATGAGCACCTGGTGTTGACTTTTCTGGGAAAAACACAGGAGATTTTGAACTTCTGGGAACAGCAACAGCAGGTTTTATGCAATAAAAAAGGAATAGCCCAGTAATTCTTTGTACTAGTGATACTACTTTACTACTTACTAAAGAAAAGGTGCAAATAACATCAGTTTCAAAAAGAAAAAGAAAGTGGTAACAGTCTGTACAGTGATGTAGCTTTGTAAGGGTAACACTCCTCAATAGTATTTAATTACCTTTGGCTGTAGTCTTCCGAGGGTACTTAAGATAGTGACATTGCAGTTTTATGCTGATGAACAATGAGTGTTAGAGAGACATTAACACAACTCTGAATCTCTGTTTAGGTTACAGCAGTAGAAAAAAAATATTTGCGCTGTAAGTGGCTCTTTTTGTGATTCATTATTTTGTGCAGATGCTTTTCTCTGCTTTAGGTTCACCTCAGTTTCACATCAGTCTTAGAGTGATCTAATCTGTGAAACATTCAGACCTAAATGGTGTTATCCTTCAGGTATCATTAAATATATTAATTTCCACTTTGTCTCTTTTTTTTCCATCAAGCTTGAGAGGAGCTTTAAGTTCATGCGGGAGGCTGAGGACCAGCTGAAGGTCATCCCTCAGTTCTGTTTCCCTGATGCCAAAGACTGGGCGCCTGTCGACAACTTCCCCAGGTCAGTCTGAGTCTGACTGCTGCCACAGAGCTTTAAAAAAAGTGAAACAAAGCAGGGACATCGGAATTTCCCAGCAGCGTGTTAATAGCTGAGCTGTTGCTAATAACCACTCGTTAGAGGCGAAACTGAAAGCCCAAAATAGAAATGACCTCCTGGCTTGTAAAGATGACTGGTCTTTCTTTAACGATAAGGCACCGACAGTGACAAATGATTACAGGGAGAGGTGGTGGATTTAGCACCTCACACCTGGTTTGTTATTACAAAATCACCTCTCTTTGTACGATGTTTAAAATTGGCTGTATTACCCAAATACCTTTTAGCTTAGCCTCTCAACATTGGTATTGTTCTGAGGAGTGATGATGTGTGTCCTGATGGTGATGGCTAATAATTACCTGGAGGCAAATGTTCGATGGTTGAGGGTGGGTGGGGCGGCACCAAACACACACCTGCATTGAACTTGCTGACACACTCGCCTGTCGCAAAGGTCGTCATCGGTCAATGAGTACCTGTCAGGTAGAGTTTAGGAGGATTTGTGTGGATATTTGCAGAGTAAGCCTGTCCTGAGGGCCTCGCATCTCAAGTACAAAGTCATACCTTTGTTTTCCATAACACAAAGTCTGCTTCAGATTGGAGTTCTCTGTTTCCACAACAGTCTTCTCTGTGTGATTTCAACAGCTTCAGATGTTTTCCAGCATGTCTTAATTATATTTTTGTCTCTTTTTATCATCCCAAGTGAGACATTCTCATTTGTCCTGACTGGTGAGGATGGAAGCAGGCGGTTTGGCTACTGTCGGCGATTACTGGTATGCTTTTGAAATGCTGCTGCCCCTCCTCACTATCTTCTCCTTATTTGATTTTAATATAAAGAATCCCTCATTACAAACATGCTCATCCAGTTTCCTCTGCTGCTCTTGTATTATTATGCATGTGGTCAATATATTTATTTCCCACATATTTCTTGAATTGGTTAATATATGAATCTGATTTTTCAAAGTCAAAGTCTTCAAAGACTCTGCGAAACAAAGGCTTTGCTTTGCTCCAGTGCTCTAATCCTGTGGTTGTACTTGGGTGAGCAGTCTTGTGACACACCAGTGTTTTGAAGCTGTCTTTTTCTCACTGCCTGTTCACAGCCCAGTGGTAAAGGCCGAAGGCTCCCCGAGGTCTACTGCATCGTCAGCCGCCTGGGCTGCTTCGATCTCTTCTCCAAGGTAGATATAGTAAACTAAGCATGATCACATACCAGTGTTGGAATGTTACAAAGTGCTTTTATTTAAGCTCTGTACTTGAGTATAATTATGAGGTAATTTACTTGAGTATGTCCTTTTTCTGCTACTTCACATCTCTACTCTACTACATTCAGCCAATATTAAAAAACATTAAACTCAAGATAAAATGAAAAATGCCCTTTTAACCTCTTTAGATCACATCCCCAGACATATTGTGCAACTATTTAACAACAGACCTATATGCCAAACATTACTAACATTACAAGGAGCATACAGGACTTAGATTTACTCTTTTTCTTTTTTTTCTGACCCCCATTGGCGCCCACTTTTCAATAGTCAAATCAAATTCCTCCCAGTCTTATATCCCGCCAGCCTATCCTGTTTTACTCGTAAATATGCTACGATACTAAAGCTACGTATACCTGAAATGCTGGTTCATCTGGACTTTAACGTGTTGTGAATATGAATGCATCAGTAATTATAATCCAGTAATAAAATATATAATCCATGATAAAATATAACAAAGTATTTTTACATGGTATTTATTTATTTATAGTTTATTTTATTTATAAGGACAACGCACATTAATGAACATTTCTGTAACTATGCCAGTGTTAGCCAGCTGGCTAATTTTCAACTGCAGTCCTTTGGCAAGATGTTTTGAAACCAATAAAAGGATAAAATTGACAGGACAATTCACAGGACAAAGACAGCATAAAGACACAAAGACAGCATTAACTACAGCAATAAGAAATTGTCAAGACAGAACAGAAGCCATGCAAAGCAACAAGCAACAAGCAACAGCACCAGTACAATACCATAACACAACAGCAAACAACATATTAGCACAAACAAAGCACCAACACACAGATGAGCAGTACATTCAGACATGCAGAGCAGCAATAGAAAGTAAACACAGATTAAGTACAATAGTCATTATACAGTAGTATTGCTGCTTCTACTTGAAAGTAAAAGATCTCATTACTTCTTCAACCGCTCACACAAATGCACAAAGTAAACATAAATACACGTCTTGCATCAAATTAAATTACAGCACACAGAATTGCATGTGTTACACAAACACATACATGCAGCCCCACCCCCATTAAAAGAGTACAGAGCAGTACCACCCTCAGTGCCCGCAGAGCCCCACCCACCCTGTGAGCGCTCTACTTTCCCACAGAGCCTCGTAGTCCTGGCTCCACTACAGACGCACATGTGAATTGCAGCTGATGTGGTTACCGCAGTGGAAAAGGTTCCCTGCACTGGGCCTTAGATTTATATGCATGTCGGCCTGTAGACGTAAATCTGTGCCATTGCTAAAATTGGGTTTGTAAGGATACAGACAGACAGAGAAGGGTCACTACAGTATATCTGCTATTACAGCAGAGATAAATAGATTGATAGCTGCCTCTGCATTGGAAGTAGACAGTGCTGATGATGTTCTGAATATGTTTCATCTGTTACAGATCAGCTACATAAAAGTTTAATGTTATACAGATGTGTACAGTATGTGAGTGGAGGGGTACACATGATGGATTCAGGCTGTTAGCCATTTGTTGTATTGACTTCTGACAGGGTTCAACTGTCTCCACTGCATCATGGCAAGAACGTATAAGTTTGTCATGATAACAGCCAGCGTTGTTGATAGAATAAAAGTCTCCCAAAGGACTGTATATACATCGAGCTACTTCACCCTTGATTCATTTATGATAGCACCTGAATCTGACGCCATTTTATCCGTCAGTTTACAGCAAGAAGGGGATGTGATCTCAATGGGAATTTTACCTGCTTGAATAAAGAGAAAGAAGAAAGGAAATTTCAAGATACAAATAAAAAATATTTGACACAGATTTTGACGTAATAAATCACTTACAATACAGGTGGACAACATAAAATCTTCTATCACAGTACATGTCATTTTATGTCGTGATATTGATTTATATCATGATATAGTACTTTTAAAACAGAATCAAACTGTTTGTGGATCAAATAAGACAGAGGTGTCTGTTTCAGGCTTGTCTGACTCACCAGATGTAGACTGTGGCTATAAGCCACTGGTGGCCTATTTCAAGGCTGGCATTCTCCCTCCCTTCCACTATCTGCGTGTTACCATTTTCAAAATCTCCTTTGCTAGGGTAAACAATAACAACCTCTGAGCTAACATCTCCATCTCTCAGACTCCATCTCCATCTCTCAGGACTGCATGATGTTGATCCTTTTTTTCTCACATGGCAGTGGCATGTGCTAGTGACATTGACCTCACCGATGTATTGATCCGTTTCACTTCGCACACGTTTCTGTAACAATGTTGAAAGAATGTTCTGCAAAAGCCACATATAGCTAGAAAATCAACTGGTCCAGTGAGTAGGCCTCACCTCTAGAGCAGTGATGATCAAATCATGTTTGTCTTTATCAGTAAAAGTTTAATCACACAGTAGACATACAGCTGTTACTGTTTTTGTGATGTTTTCTTTTCTTGCTCACCTCCCCACCTGCAAATATTCCACCAATAGTTCACCCCTGATGCTATTTTGCAACGTCATTTGTTTCTGCATCCTGGGCAAAGCGCTGCCAAAGACTATTGTGATTGGTTTGAAGAAATACAAACCAGCAAGAGCATTTTTTCCCCTGTAGCAGAATGATAATGTCTGCTTCCAGATCTTTCTCGGGCTCTGACACAGCACTGTGGAGATAGGTCTGGCTACATGAGACTAGTTTATGGCTAATCTAATAACTACCTGACGAGTTAAGGTCTCACATTAATACTAAATCTAATTATAGCCATAAAGCAGTCCTACTCTTTGATTTGCAACACTGCACACAGTGGCCGAATACATCCAGAGATACAAAAGGGATATCTATCATGGTGTAAATTATATATGACAGCTGATAAAGTCGAATCATGTCCAGTATATAATTTAACAAATCTACAGTATAGACATAAAAATATATCTCCCTCGCTGTGTTTCGCAGATCCTGGATGAAGTGGAAAAGAGGAGGGCTATCTCACCGGCTCTGGTGCAGCCGTTTATGAGAGGCATAATGGAAGCTCCCTTCCCCGCTCCAGGAAGGACCATCACTGTCAAAAACTTCCTACCTGGCTCCGGGACAGAGGTGAGATGATGGTGGTGTCACTGTGGAAAACCAGTAGTTTTTCACCTCATTCCTGCAGGCAAAACTCATGTGCTTTCAAAGATCATACAAATAGCCAAACTACTATCTTAATGTGTTCGTGTGCAGTAGGAAGATCACTATCTAATACTCATTGTCTCTCTCCCTCTTTCATACAGGTGATAGAACTGTGTAGGCCGTCAGATTCTCGTCTGGAACATGTGGACTTTGAATGTCTCTTTTCCTCCTTGAGTCTACGCCTCCTCCTCCGAGTGTTTGCCTCTCTACTTCTGGAGCGCAGAGTCATCTTCACTGCCGACAAACTCAGGTTGGCTCCAGCAGCGTATTGTTACAGAGCACAGTGGTTAGCCTGATTTCCCACCTAAAGATCACATGTTAAATCTTTGCAACAGACATCAGTCTTGGGTGGTGGGTGGAATTATTGTGCTGTTTCAATTAATCTGTTTGATTAATCTGCTGCGATCAGATTATTGAAGTTAGTGTTATGATCCCAAAAAGACAGAGAGTAAAGAGTTTGACGGATGTCACAGAGAGACCTCAAGTCGACAAACAGTCTTAGGAAAAGAAGATCCTGACCGAGTGTGAGAGGAAGGAATGCTGTTGTGTTATACAGTCGCCTGGGGAACAATCGCTTCTTCTCTGGAAAACTGTCATGGATGCCAGATAGAAGGAGTTAGGCTTCAGAGCATGACTCCAGACCTAACACGTGTGCACAGTGACGTCAGCACACCCACACAGCCCACGTAAAACCTTTAACTGTTGTGGTACACCTGGCTCAACATGTGGGTTCAGCAGAATCAGTCTCAGTGTCCCGATGCAGCTCAGATTTAGTTTCAGATCTTCTCTTCTTGCTCATGTGCCGTTGTTTTAAAGGTAGCATAAGAAGCATTTCTCACCAGAGCTCATAAGCAGATCACAAGTCGTAGCACATTCTCTACCATGGAGTGGAAACTTGGCCTCGTCAATCATTTTTTTAATGAATTAACTGTGAGCAGATGCACACCCGGGAGAAATTAAGTTAACAGCGTGGGGTGAGTGTGTTTGCTGCCGCTGTATAGTTTTTATAAGTGTTACATCACTCTGCCCTAAGAGATGCTTTTTAACATTCCTCTCAGGGAAACAGCAGGTTTGACGGAGCAACAGGAATGAACTTTTAACATTATGTTCCAAATTAAGAAACGGGTGGCAGGAGAGGTTTAGTTTCCCGAGGGGTTGATCAGCACCATCTTGTGGTGGAGTCTGGACTCTCATTTTAGGCTGTTAAAGAAAACCACAGTCACAATAACCTGCTTTCAGAGATGGGCTTTGCTTTTGGGAGATTTTTGTAATATTTTCCTGTTTCTGTGAAGAACATTAAGATATCAAGTTAGCTCATGTCGTCCAACAACGCTGAATCAAAGATCAAGAGCCACTTTATTCTTTGTACTGTATCACTATCACTCTCTTGATTTGATCTACATGTGTAACTCATAGCTAAACGCAGCAGGTTTTCTGCTTCCACTGGTTTCTGGGGATTGTTGTAAAAAGCCAACATGGGAAATGCAGAAACTAACTAAAGCAGAGGTAACAAATGTCGCCTAGTAATATACTGGGGTACATATTTTATGCGCTATACAGCAAGGTGCTGGATTGTGCTTGCATATTAAATAGAATTTACTGCACAGTTAATCTATATATAGCCACAGGTAAAGATATTATGTAACAATACAGCAGTGTTACATAACATACACTACAAAGATTACCAAATGATAATTATATTGTTTAGATTGCCAGTTAATTCATGACCTGGTTGTTAACAAAACAGTCTCACTGTCCTGGAGTTTTTGGTTGTATCTCATAATCTTCCTTATCGGTAAAGTTTCCCCAGTTGTCATGACATCGTAGATATTCAGGGTTTTTTTTTTTCTGAGCACTTTAAAGTTATACAACGCAGGAATTATTGGCTACTGTTACTACAGCAAACAGTATTGCCAGCGAAAGTGAAAGCCAACCACTTGGCATTCAACCCTTTGCCCTTTTCTGGCACTGTATCTGTGATTTTTGTAGCTTCCTCTTACAGGGTGTGTGCAGGTCCTTACAAAGTTTTAAAATGTCTTAGACTTAATAATATGTCATTTAATTTTGTAAGTATCGGACCTGAAAAGTCATTTAATAGTCTTAATGTGACTTTGTTGGTCTTAATTGCCACAAACATTTGATCTAATGTAACTTATCTATCTTATAATGTCTTTTTGTCAAAATTAGTCAACCTCCTCTGCATAAAGGTCCACATTTTTATGTTACAAATCTTTGAACCTACCACTTAACCTTGTACTATATATATATATATATATAAATCCTGCCTCTGCACAGGACTACATATACACTACTTACCTTTATACTTGTAAAGACTGAATGAGAAAAAGATGATTTTGTCAAAAACTGTATTAAATTAAGTTAAAGGTTGTCTTGAAAATGTCTTAATAAGCATTGAATTTAAGTGTCTGAGAATTTAAGTGTCTTGGATGTGTGTTGCTTACAGTTTGGCACCTGTGTGCTGCACCCTGTAACACAGAAAATAAGAGGAAAATAAGAAAAGACAGGCAAAGGGCAGGGTTTCTGAAAAATACACATCTTTACAGTGGGTCATAAGCGATGATTAAGAGGAATTACGTTTGTATGAGTCCGGGCCATTCATTGTTTTGGGTTTTTTTTTTTGTTTTTAAATATCCGTCATAGTATACCTTTAAAGAATTCTTTTAAATGTTGGCTCACATACTGAGTTTGAAAGATAATTCTTTCAATCAACGATACGTTCAAAAGCTCTGGAATAGCTACTAAATGGACCTTGTTGTGAAACTGATTGCTTATCCTTTGTTTTTACCATTCTGTAACATTCTGGGATAGCCGTTCCTCAAAATAGTTATCAACTAGCTCTCATTGTTGTATGAGCATAACCTTTGTTTTTCTCTGTCTCCGCAGCACACTGTCTCAGTGTTGTCATGCAGTAGTGGCTCTGCTCTACCCCTTCACCTGGCAGCATACGTACATCCCCGTGCTCCCACCCTCCATGTTGGATATTGTCTGCACCCCTACCCCCTTTATAGTCGGCCTCCTCTCCAGCTCTCTGCCTCGACTCAAAGAGCTGCCCATAGAAGAGGTAAGATGAAGTTTTTTTGTGCCCTTGACTCTGAGCCTTTCCTTCACTGAACAATAGCTCCGGGAAATGACATCACTCTCCCTCTGCTCTTCACTCAGGTCCTGGTGGTCGACCTCGGCAACAGTCGCTTCCTACGACAGGTAGAAACATAAGGGAAACAGTGGAAATGGCCACATGGAGTCCCTTTACACGTGTGGTGTCTCTACCAGATGTTATGTGAATACAATATGTTAATTCACTGCATGTTTACTGTATTAACAGCTGTGTTTTTATCTCCTCAGCTGGATGATGAGGACTCCATCCTTCCCCACAAGCTGCAGGCGGCTCTTGAGCATGTGCTGGACAAGAGGAGGGAACTGGCCTGTGAGAAAGGAGATCTGCCCAATGGTGACTCAGCACACTTATTACACCACTTTGTACCAATATTTTTATTAGAAATAAGAAAAATATACTTAAGACAGTGATATAAAATTATCAAGATTAAGAAATGATCTACAGTTTGGTTCCCACTCCCACAATCATCTTTTCAGGACACTTTCAGTGACTTACAATAGGAATTTTTTTAGTTCTTCCCGCTGTCTTTGAAACCTGGTGCCAAACATAACCTCTATGTTTTAATATAATTTCAACTTTACATCATCCCTGAGCAACTGCCAGCTGCAGTCAATGAAAACACATTTGGGACATTTGAGACACCTACAAATGATCACACAGCAACTCATACTTATGTGGTGCATTAAAGCATTCTTCCATGACAACTCTGGGTTTTTCCAGGGAAATTCTTTTTATCATATTCTGGGACTTATGTGTATGACTGGAAGGCTACATCTACGTAATCAAGGTTTTTCTGGAATCTTAAGAGCCCTTAATAATGATTCTCTCTACTGCAGTGTGCATATAAAAGGGGCATTCAAGGAACAGCTGGGAGTCGAGGAGTCTCATCTGCCAGTCATGTCTATCATTACTCTCATCTAGATTCTGTAACTGCACTGCCTATTTCTCACCTTAAATGTTTTCAGAAACATATTTTAGTGTACTGTTTACCAGGAAAATAAGAGTTTGCTCGGTCCAGTGTGTAGTTCTTGGCTTTTGCTCAACTTAATGCAACATGGCAGCTAAGTCGCACACATTCTCATTTTACAGCTAAACAGTACACTAAAACATGTTTCTGAAAGCATTTAATGTAAGAAATAGGCAATGCAGTTGCAGAATCTTGGTTCTTATTTTAACTGCCCTGCCTAGTTTGACAGTCTGACTGCAGTTCGTGATCACAAAGACAACATGTGAAAAATTATAATCCATAGAGTTCAGTGTAACACTGCTTTAATGCAGCCGTTAGAACGTTTAGTTTTTTTTATCAGTCATGCACCCTTGGAGTGTTTCTCAAACTCAAGGACACCACATGATGCGGCTCATACTTAGAGTTGGATAGGACTTTATTTGATATGACCATAGAAAACCTCATGATGGAGAGCATGAAATCATATAAAGATAAATATCAAAAGAAAAAAGAAGATTTTATTTGATATATTATACCCAAAAAGAAACACAATTGCTATGAAAGCTGCCATATTGTTAGGCAATCCATTTAAAGACCACATGACAAGTGACATATTCGAAGTTATCTATGAGTTTTCCTCCATGTACAGAACGACCTCATACCCCTTGTGATCCTTGAATTATGACTGTGACTGACATCAACATTAAAGTTACACTGTCAAAACAGAAATTGGAAATCTAAAGCAAAAACCCATAAGGAAAGCCCAGAGCTGCAGCAATGTGTCGTAGTATGTCATCAGATTTTTTGCCTTCAGAGTATGGCTCTTGGTCTGAATAAAAGTTAAACTGTGTAAAAAGCGAGGTGCGTGACAAGGGGAGTATCTGTAAATATTTCCAGTGAGGAGGGAGTTTATTTTCCCACATTCTGAGTAAGCAGTTTGACCAGAAATACCTTGGCAAAATAATAGTTGAGTCACTGGTATTGATCAGTGTTTTGCAGACACTGGATATATTAGTCACTCTGTTATGTAAGGCAGTAAATATGCTGTGATTTAATCTTTTCTGTTTTATTTGTTTTCTCTATCTCCACCCAGACTCCAGCTCCCTCAGCACGGTAGTGTCAGAGGCCTTTGTTCGTTTCTTCGTGGAGATGGTTGGTCACTACTCCCTGTTCATGGGTGGGGCAGAGCGGGAGGATGAGTCTGTCTCCTCCCCCACCTTGCCCAGCCCCTCTTCTTCACCCTCCTCGTCTTTCCAGCGTGACGCCTTTCGCAAAGCGGTCACTTCTAAGAGCTTGAGGAGGTTCTTGGAGGTTTTCATGGAGACTCAGATGTTCACTGGCTTCATCCAGGAGAGGGAGCTGCGCAGGCAGGGCCTCAGAGGTACTCAGATGTTATTACCCACAGTCGTCTCACAGTAGAGTTTGTGACTGTTACGGTTCACAAAATTAAATTTGTATTTTGGATAAGTAGCTGTGATCATTTTTCTCTTGTCTAGAAAACAGTTCCTTGAATGTTGTAGTGTAGATATAGTTAACAAAATGATCTCCACTCAAGGTCCACTTCTACACTTGCTCTGGAGCTTTCACCTCATCACATGGTCTTCATCAGAACTGTAGATGTTCTAACTTTCATTATGGAAAGTAAACTTCAAGGGTGTACAAGACAGACAAAACGAGGACCCTTTCATAGAACAACAAAGGTCTAAAACTCTACAGGGTAGTTTTAATGAGATGAAAGATGAAAGCTCCAGAACAGATGATTAAGTGGACCTTGAGTGGAGATTGTTTTGTCACCTGCCGTTTTCAAGGTAAAGAATGAACTTTGCAGTTCACTGATGTGATAGTTTACTCTGGTCTGTCTTGTATATGAGATCTCAATATGAATTTGACCTTTATTGAATTAATGAGTTCAGTTCAGTTTAGGTTAAAGGTTATTTATGATGCTTTCTAAATATCATGTCATTCCACAGTAACTTCTCCATGTTAGCTTGATTTCACTCACATTAACAAAAGCCCTGAAAGGCAAGGTGAAAAAAAAAATTGCAGAATACATTGGCCACAAGTTTATCTCCATACCGCCTATTTCAGGGATATTTTTTACTTCTATATATTGCTTAATTTTGCCTTCTCTTTCATGAGATATTAGGATAGCCTTTGCCAGGCTGTTTTGAGATGGAGAAAGCCGTGCAAATGAAGTACTTAGTGCAAGATGCAAAGGCATTGAAAGTTTAGCAGGTTTTAACTTTTTTTACTTAACAAACTACAAATGTCCACTGTAAAATACAATGAAACTGTGAGATTACTTCATAAAATGTTTCTATGAAGTGTCATGCTTGTTCGCCGGTGGACTGATGCATGCCGGCTTCCACATGAGAACAAACTCCCACCAAACATCAGCCAGACTAGACAGTGACCTGCTCTACAAAAATGAGCCAACAATTTACAATTACATCATAAAGAGTCTATTTCCCTAAACATAATACTCTATTTGCATTCATTTATATATGTCATGTCTCTTTTTTCAAGGTATTTTCAATCGATCATCAGTCAAACTAACACACAGGAGATGTTGGCTTTTGTGACAAGAGATTTTGGATTTGGAACTTAGCCTACATCATATTAAGTATAACTGAGATAACTAAAAGCAGCCTGGTCTTGTTCAATGGTGCTGCAACAACCTCTATCCTGCAAAAAAATTTAAAAAAAACCTTGCTCACCTCACCTTGCCTATCAGTTCCTTCGTACAAATGTCAGCATAGTGAGAATGTTTTGATTTATTTAACCAGCGGTAGTAAGACGTCTCTTTAAAACATTTCACTTGAGATATTTGACTTGCTCTTTTATTTTCAGGTTTATTTGAGGTGAGAGCTCAAGAGTATCTGGACTCACTGCCAGGAAGCGAGCAAAGAGGGGTCAACAAGTTCCTCAAAGGTCTAGGTAAGATTCACTTTATCGCTCAATTAATTTGTCAGTCTGTTAATCGACTGTAAAAACTGCCGGACCAGTTATACTGTTAGATTTGTAGAAAAGCCTCACTCTTTAAGGGAGTAATCAAGTAGCTAATTTAAATCAGTCAGTACTAGTGTGACTGCTTTGTCTCACTCTGTATGTTTCTTTTTCTTTTTTGATTCACATCTGTTGTGTGTTTTTTTTTTCTGCAGGAAACAAGATGAAATTCCTCTCCAAGAAATGATGCTTGGAGTCAGGATGTCATGTGTGAAAGAGAGAGGAAGCATGAAGAGGTGTGCAGTAGGAAAGAAGACAAGCTCCCTGAACATGGAAGAACGTGGGGGCGAGATGTGTCTTTAGGTCAGAACAAAGGAAAAACCCTTAAAGTGAACTGGACTCATTGTTTGTGAACATGAGGGAACCTGGGGAAAGTTAGAGTTTAGCTCCCAGTTTCATTAGCCAGTCATTCCATTAGTGTTGTAAAGGGTTTCTGCTCAGCTTGGACCAAAACACCCCTTTAATATGATACAGCAACGTCTAACAGTGTCTCCATAGACTTTTGTTTTACAGTCAGTCCCAGCAGTGTGTTACTGTATAGCACAGCACAGTGTAAATGTTTTTAGGAACAGTGTTCTCCTTTTCCTCAGTCACTGATCCCACCTATAAACCTGTAAGCGGGAGCATCTCTGAAGGTCCCATTTTGTACCATACCTTTCTATACATTCCAAGTATTTTCTATAGAAGCTTTTATAAATACAATAGTACAACTTCTTCATCAACAGGAGGCGTTTAAGTTAATTTATATTCTTTTTAGATAAACTTAATCTCTTTTTAAAAAAATGTCCTTCAGACGAGTGCAAAGAAACCTCCTGTAGTTTGTAATAGGCTTTATTTAACAGAGTCTAGTCCAGACTGTTTGTAGACCACTTTGGGTTGTTGGGTAAATGTACCACTGTTTTTATAAATGAACTTTTATTGGAAAAAGAAACGAGCACCAAAAGGAATAAAATGTAAAGATGAGAAGGAAATCAATGTGAATACATCTCTCTGTTGGGGTTTGAGTGTCCGGTTTGCATAGACTCGATGTTGAAGGAAGATGTGTATCTTAGGCCAATCAGTATCAATGTGTTTCACAAAAGCAACTAGGTTTGTCGTAAACTTGATCGAGGATGAAATGAAACTTTATTAATAAAGTGATTTGAATTTTTGAATTAGACAATGACTCTTTTTATACAATTTAGCATATTCCTGTAGTTTGTCAACTTGTAACACTGAGTTAATGTCAAGCCATGTAACTTTCGTTGAGCTACAGAGTGTGTGCAGCTTGTTTTACCATCATGAACTGACTCAGTGATGTCAGTTAGTAGTGTCTGCTAACATGAGCTGCTGTAACTACAACTATTCACTACCACCAGCTGCTACTCAGACAGCTGCAGCTGCAAAATCTCTATCGATTAACTTTAATTAACCATCTTGAATTCACAGTGTCATGACTAACACTGTTAAGCTAACATGCTGTCTGGGTCTAAGGAAGCTTTTGGACTGTACCAACTGAATGACCAGGGTTTGAACCTCCAAGTCAGCCGGCACCACTCAGCAAGAATAAGTAGTTTTAGACTGTTTCTCGTGGATTTAGTTAAGTAAACAAACAGATAAGATAAGATAAGACAGAAATTTTTTTTATTTTATTAATTCTGAAGGAAATTCTTTTGCCAGAAGATGCTCAAAAAATTAAAATAACACAAGAATAGAAACAGCAGAGTAATAAATGTAAAGTGTATAAGAACTTAACAGAAGTAAATCACTTTAAATAGAATCAAAAGTAATTTTAGCAGTTTAGGGTATTTAAAAAGTGATACAGCACATAATATTGAGTGTTGTACTGCACATGACACCTTGTTATTGGCCTAGTTTAAACTGTGACTTGTAGCTTGAAAGGGCTTTATAGTAACTTGGTATGTATTGCACTTCTAAAAGGTTGGTGGCAGACAAGAGTCTGATTCAAAAAAGACTGGGAGGAATATAATAGAGTTTTATCACTAGGCTGAGTCAGGCTCCAAAAAACCTGGTTCCTATGTGTCCCATAAAACAACTCAAGAGCATCTCCATCAAGACACTGGAATCCACTGGCTCCAGGGGGTGCTGTCCCTGCATCCTGTGCCTTTTTTGGGGGGGCAAATGATAAAAAATTTCCTTACGGGAATATTTAGGTATAAATGTAAAATACAAAAAACATGATTTCATGATCACCTTGTAATATCCTCCTGAGACCCAAACCTTTGTTTAGTATGCATGTTTAATTTTCTTTGCTATTTGGGATCAACAGGACCCGGTAGGATTAAAAAACTAAACATTGTTAATGATTATTAAGTCCCAATGTCCTCAAACAAGCCCATAATAAAGTTTCAATGTTCTCAAAGGAGTACTTCCTAATTAACAGTGTCTTACCTTGTCACTGTTGCTAAAATTGGCCAAACTTGTTGCCATATTGAATTACAAACATTAATTATCATAAATAAACAAGTTTCAATCATAAAATGTGATCAGGTTTTGGATCTTGTCCGCTTTTGTGTCAGGATCAGTGGCCGACTGACTTGGCATCCATCCATCCATTTTCATCCGCTTATTCAGGGCGTATTCGGGGCAGTAGGCCAAGCAAAGCACCCGAGATGTTCCTCTCCCCAGCAATGCTTTCCAGCTCCTCCTGGGGGATCTCAAGGCGTTCCCAGGCCAGATGAGATATGTAATCCCTCCAGCGTGTTCTGGGTCTGTCCTGGGGCCTCCTATCAATGGGACGTACCCGCAACACCTCTAACAAGAGGCCCCCAGGAGCCATCCTGATCAGATGCCTGAACCACCTCAGCTGACCCCTTTCAACGCGAAGGAGCAGCAGCTCTACTCGGAGCTCCCTCCGGATGTCCGAGCTCCTTACCCTATCTCTAAGGCTGAGCCCAGCCACCCCACGGAGGCGGCTTGTAACTGCGATCTCATTTTTTCGGTCACTACCCAGAGCTCATGACCATAGGTGAGGGTTGGGACGCAGATGGGCCAGGAAAGCGAAAGCTTTGCCATCTGCCTCAGCTCCCTCTTGCATCGCTGCGCTACTTTTTACACATATTAGCATACTGTGCTTTTACTACCACTAGATGGCGCATAAAAGTGTCCATGAACAAGGACAGCAGGTCTAAGTCAAGTAGAGTGAAGTATGAGGGCAAGAAATCCCCAAATCCTCCACTAATGGCCAAAACTGCAGTCAATTATGACACCCAGGATGGATTGAATCGCTCTATGATGCTCTGTGTTACAACTCGTTTGTTCTCAGAACCCCCAAACACCAGAAGCATAGTCAGACACGGGACACACACACAATTTATAGAGTGGTGTATAAGTACGGGATCCTAGATCGCCACATTGTTTAACTTTGTTCAGTACAGATCCCATTGCCCTACCCGCTGACTGAACGAGAACACTGACAGCTTCTTTAAATGACGTGTGGTCGTCCAGCATCAAGCAAGTAAGTAAATCTATGAAGTGAAGTGAATCTTGCCAGTGAACCAGCACAATGTCATACCCACAATATCCACTGGAGGACTCTGTCACCCAGTTCATGTAATCCTGAGTGTGTCCCCTCAGCAGAGTCCAAAATTCAGCATCACATCTCAGACAATTTGGCCTCCAGACTTGTAATGACTTGCACAACATGCACACAAGTCCAACAATATTACTGCTTCTGTCTTCTTATGTGAGAATTTAGGCAAAATATGTGTTAAAAAATTGGACTGAAAAGAAAGACTGTCTCAGAAGGCACCCCTTGGAAAAATATTAGAAAATATTAAATTTAATTACTTGTATTTGGGTTAAAGGAAATACATTATATATTTCTCTTAACTGCTAAAACACCTGAAAAGAGGCAGCAGGGATGTACTTTAATTACATTACACTGATAAGTATTCACTCCCTCCTTCTCCTTTTCAGACATGAAATACTTACATTGTTCAGTGAATCTGTCTGCAGGGTACTCTGCTTTGTTTTCTTACTTACATGATTAATTTCTACTTATTTTGCATGTTGAAATAAGTCTAGACATTCAACCAAATTTAATGTAAGGTGGTGAAGGCCATGAACAAATTAATATGACATGAAGCCACCTCAAAAAGTGTAATGCAACACCAGAGCTGGCGTTATTCTGGAAGTGGTTAGTGGTAGCCTATAAATAAAGTGGATAAAATACAGCTTCCACTTATTGTTCAACATGTACGACTATTAACAAGCACATTTTAGTGCATAATTTAGCTCTCATCTGGGCCAGAGTTTGATAGGTGTACATTTTAAACCAAGATAAACTTTTATTAACTTTTTTCTCACAAGAAAAAAAAACTCAAAACCAGTTCCACTGTTAAAACAAACCTACAGAAGGTAACAATTTAGATTTTATCTCATGTCTTGAGTAAAGAGTACCTAAATTTAACTGCTTTGACACACTCAAATTTATCAGGTAAAGAATACATAACATTTTTCAACACGTTAAACAAGTGATTATTCATTAAAAGTGAGTAATATTAACTCTTGGATTCAAACCACTCCACCACCTCACCACTCATAGACTATACTGATTTTTTAAATTGAACAACTGACCACACAATGCTCAGTTGGTTAGTTTGTGTCTTCTGAGAAACAGTGGCCCAAGACAAATACAGTACACCCTGCTTGACGTGTGTCCTCCACTGCTTTACTGTTGAATGTTCCTCATGTTCCATAAAAGTACTGGTGAGAGCGCTTTCCTATTTTAAACTGTGGAATACACCACCTCTGATTATCGTAATGCTGAACTCTCTCTGTGTTTTTAAAAGTAAGTTAAAGACTTATCTTTTTAATCAGGCTTTCACTGTCAAGTAACATTACAGTCCTGATTTTGAAGTTTTAACCCCTTTTTTTGATCTTTCTTATTTATTTTGATTCTATTTTAGTTATTTGTTTACTCTCTTTTTATTCTGTGGAGTTTTATTTATCTTTTTGCAAGTATTTTCTGTTTAGGTTGGTTTGCTTTTTAAAAAATATTTCATCATCTTGTGTCTGTGTCACTCCAACTTTGCCATGTGAAGCACTTTGGGCTGCATGTTTGTATGAAAGGTGCTAATAAATAAAGTTGAATGCAGCTTAACACTCTCCAGTCCCACAGATGAACCTGACCTTGGCCTTGCTGCATGGGTGCTGACACATAGATTTTACAATATCTTGGAGTATATTTTATGATGGTTTTCGCAGTTGTTACTGTTAACAAACAGGTGGAGTTGGTTTAACTTACCCATTATTACTTATATTTGCTAATATACTTAAATAGAATTTAAATAATATGATGAGCTGGCGAGGATAGCTTCTTTTGAGCAGCTTATCCATAAAGTTAATAATAGTGTTAGGGTTTTCACAAATATTTTGGGGTCCCTATCTGGATATCTCTGGGTCCTATCCTTGCTCTGTGTGCACTGAGGCTAAGTAGAAGAACAAAACACACAATATGATGTGGTATAAATGTTACACTGCCAAGAAGAATGTGCGTCTTTTTCTATTGTCATTATTATGACTTCTTTTAAGTGTGTATGTTAAATTAAATCTTAAAAAATGTAAATGATATGTATGGGTTTGATTTACCACCCTCCAAAACCATTTTTAACTGTGTACTTTTCCTCAGTGTGCAGTGTATAGGATCTTTGTGGACTGCTGTGTGCACACATTATACGTCATTATAAAGAAGTTGATGATTTCTGGTAATCATGACGTCATGTGTTTTCCCCCCTCCTCCCTAAAGGCAGTGGTTTTTACAGTATTTTTTATCATTGATGATATTTCCTTTGCACACCCCCTCCTCTCCTCTGCTCTCACCACCCTTTCCTCTGCTTTCCTTTCCTTTTTGGAGCCCTCCTCTCCTCTCCTCCCTCCTCCTCCTCCTCCTCCTCCTTCCCTCCACCCCTCCGTCATTACGTGTTGACGGGTCAGACCTGCCTCCCTTCACCTCCCCTCCCCTCACCTCCCCTCCTTCTCTCCCTTGGTCTTTTTCTCTGGCTTTTTCCAGGCTTCATGTCATACCACGGCTAATTCCTGAAATTCCTGCCCTCCTCTCGCTTCAAACAAACGGCTCCAGGAAGGAGACGAGGCAGCAGAAAACAAAAGGGGACAAAAAAAAAAAAAAAAAAAAAGGAAAAACCTGACAGAGTAACTCTTCATTTAAAAAAAATAATATAATATTGCTGTACCTGCCTGCCCGCCTGCCAGCTCAGAGTCCCACCAGGTAAGCTCCTACAAGTGTTTTCTAATATTTCAAAGTGTTGCTCTCATGTTCACATTCAAACTGCGTCTTCAGTCCGAGTGTAAACTTTGTTGGATATTGCTGATGTGAAGTCAGTGTTTCACTCCGCTTTCTCTCGCTGACTGTCGGAGATAACATTCCTCAAATATCTCACATTTCTTCGCTCAAATTCCTGCATTTTTTTCCCTTTTAATTCCTGCACTGGAGTGTGTGTGTGTGAGTGTGTGTGTGGTTTGACTTCCTGTGCTTGCAGCCGGAACTTTTTCTTGTCTTTTGAGGGAATAACGTCATAGCCGTGCGGTCAAACATTAGCGTGTGTCTGGGTAAAGTTTTACACCGGGAAGCTCAGATAATTTCAACTGTGTATTTATTAACTCGCACATTTAATTGAGGAGTTATTTCCCCTCCTCTGTCAACAAGTGTGAGCAGACTGGAGACGCTTTGACACACAGCAAACAGCAGTGGTGTCACCGTTATGGTTGCCTTTATGTTTCTCATTATATGCCATGATTTAATTGTCTTTTTTAGATCATTAAAACACCTGCGTTTTAGTATTCAGATCCTTTACTTCAGTAGAAATGCCACCATGTGAAAATACTCTGTTGTGCTTTCAAACATGTACTCAAGGAAAAGTACACAGTGGTGGAAGAAGTGTTACAGCTTTTAAACAATGGCAGATGAAGTCAGATCTGACATTGGATTATAAGGATTTGCTGATTTGCATTTTTTAAAGAGGTATTTTTTAGCACATTATGTCACTTATTTATTTATCTTTATATGTTTCCTATTGTTGATGTTTGTGTACTTTGCTGCATGTTGTATTTCTGTGGCTGCAGTGTGGGTGTAGAGCCCGAGACAAATATCCCACTCTCGGGGATATAAAGTTAATCTTGAACCTTGAATCTATTCAGATCCTTCATATAAATAAAAGTTGCAATACCACAATTTAAAACGAGTAATAGTCGGGCATTGGAAGTGAAACAGTATCAGCGACATGTTCTTAAAGTTTAGCAGATGGTCTCTGTCAGAGTTATATTATCGTTATATTAGGCTGTTTAATTCATATAATTGATGCATTAACAGTCAAGCAGCATGATGATGTTGCCGCCTCCCTAGGTGGAGCTGATTCTCGCTGTTTTATTTCATTACATGTTTTAAATTCTGTTAAAATAACCTATAACTAGCTGCTAGATATATAAAGCGTAATTAAAAATGTTCTCCACTCTTGTATCTCTGGCCTCTTCTGACAGTTTATTGTGTGTATGTATTTACAGCCATGTGTATGTGTTTGCATGCTTACAGGTATATATGAGTTTAAGTGTATATGTCGTATGGATATGCTTATGTTTTATTAGTATCACTTTTGTTTTGTATTTTCTTCACCTTGGAAAGCACCTCATGCTTACAGCTTGAAAAGTGCTCCAGAAGTAAAGTTATTATTATTATTATTATTTGATATAGTGGGGTAGACGTGCACAGAAGCAGCAGGTAAAATACTAAAATATAAGTGTAAGCTGTACCAGTGAATTGAATTGTGATACAGTACGGAAGTATAGCTGAGGACACAGTGTGTATCATCAGCAAAATAAAGCGTCAAAAGTAAAAGTCTGTATGCAGAATGGTCCCTTTCTAAATGTTCAGCATTAATTGAAGTGTAAGCAGTATTTTTGGTATTGTAAAGTGGTGCTCATTTTAACTTTAAAGCTTTGTTTAGTTAATGTAAATTGATCACTTGATTTGTTTTCATAATGAAAATCTGCCAAATAACTGACTGTCACATTCATTTAGGGGAGTGTAAGTTTAAATACAGCAGTAAAATCTGAACCATCAAGTATCGCAGACCTACAAGTGTTTCAGTAAATGTTCTTAGTCACTTCCCATCTCTGGATATCACATAGCGTTCAGTATATACTGTTTATTTTTCACTACATGGATGGTATGGTCTTCTGTGTGTGTGTCTGCTGTAACTGATAGTTCAGGTTGTATTGCTTTTGTCCACACTGACTACAGTAAGTGCAGTGAACTGCAAACAGCATGTCCAGTGCTACAGCTCATAGTGCTCAGAGGTTTTGTTTTTGTTTTTTGAATTCTTTTGGAGGAAACTGTGCAGGAGTGTAACTCACTGACTGTATTTTTATTTTCATGGCACACCACACCACAACATTTCAGAGGGAGATATTGTACTTTTTACTCCACTACATCTATGTGACAGACATAGTGACAAGTTACTCTGCAGATTAAGAACCTACGTAAGAAACTTGTGATCGGTTTATACAGTATGATTCACTGTAATTGATTAAACTATCAGCAGTGTAAAGAATAGTTAAAATTAGCACCTTAACCAACAATATTATCAAGATTCGGCTTCAACAATAATCACTTATGATAACCTAAAGTAATATAATACTGACTGGGGTCATTTTGCTGCATGATGAGTACTTCTGATAATACGTCTGTGCTTTCACTTCAGGAAGATTCAGAATGCAGGACTTAACTTGTAGCAGAGTATTTCTTCCTTGTGTTATTGCCACTTTTACTTAGCAAATAATTTCATAAAAGATCTGTATATGTCTTCCTCCACTGGAAATGAGACATAAGTGATCATATGGGAAGTCCTATACTACATGCAGGTGTCTCCAAAAGCAGCATTAGAACTTTAGTAACCCCATAACTGCAAAAAAAAGTTTAAATGCTGTGATATCCTGGTGATACACCCTTGAATAAAACTTGAATTGTTAGTGTAGGTTTTCAGCTTTGATTTAGCCATAATCGGTTAGGATTGCTTTACAATGAGCAACATGTCAAAGGGCATTGTGTTTCATAACTTCCAGAGTGATGTGGTTAACCTCATTATCCTGTTTGGTGAAGCACCACAAAAACAGCTCTGATATGTTGGAGAACAAAGAAACATAAGTGACTAGTAGAGGGGCTGCTTGATTTATTATCAATAAATTATTAGATTATTTCCTCAGTGACTGGGTGTATAGTTCCCAAAGTTCTCAAAGCCAAGGTGACGCATATAAATAGCGATTTTTGTACCACCATCTGTCCAGGATCCAAATATATTCGATTTATTATCATTGAAGATAAAGAAAACCAGCAAATATTCATATCTGAGAAGCTGAAACCAGTGGATTTTTGACTTTTTTATTGCTTAAGAAAATGACTGTTAGATCTTGTGATGGACTCAACATGTAATACTCAACTTGCGCTTCTCTAAATGAATTCAAAATTCCATCTTGTGCATTGTGTAAATACTGTTCGTCTGTGTGTGACAGACTTTGTATTGTACTACTGTGTACAACTGCGGAGCTGAAAAGGCAGCGTGTGAGTGAATATTTTCGGTCAGGGTTCGAGATGAGTAATGCAGGGCTTGCCGGGTTGTGTGTGCGTGCATTGTGTGTGTTACAGTGTCCCACAGGGCAGCTGAGAAGAGTGTGTTTTCCAGAGGGGCAACAGGTGGATTGGAGCATGTTGACAGTGTGACGAGGGGAAGGGGGGTGGGGGTAAAAAACACACCTGTCAAAGCCTCCTCTGAAGTGCCTGACAGCCAGAGGAGTTTGGGTTTTTTCCAGGCCTTGGCCCTTTTGTTTTCAAGGCTTTGTGTTCAGACAGATGAGTTATATGGTCATGTGAACTCTAAGGTTGCATTGCTTTCACTGCAGTAGCATATTTCTGTGTGTGTGTGTGTGTGTGCGTGTGCGCGCATTGGTTTGTGTGTGGGTGGATGTGACTGGGCCTAGAGGTGAATGGGTATGTTTGTGTGGGTGAATGAGTGGAGCAAGCAAGAAGGGAGGTAAAATGAAAGTATGAAAAGGTGTGTGAGCAAGCTGGGAAATTTTTTGTGCGTGTTTGTGTGTGGAGTTGCCCTGAGACAGGTCCTCTCCACAGCGGAGGAGTTTTTTTTTTTTTTTTTCTGTTGTGCTCATCCCACATAGCGATCATTCCTCCTCCGCTCGCACGAGAGAAACGAATAATGCCTCAGATATGAGCCTTGTAGAACAAAGACTTTCTGCACCCCCCCTCCCCTCCCCTCCTTTTCTACCAACAGTGCTCTGCACCCACAGCTCTGTGCAGAGTGACTGTGTTGTCCATTGATTCCAGCCTGTCTGATGGATCTTTCTGTTGGATTATCTGAGGCTGATCTGATAGACCCTCTGTCCTCTTTGGCTCCGACTCTTTTGTCAATGACATCTAGAGAGGACAGAGGGTCAAGACTCGCCTGACCCATTAGATAAGGAGTTGAAGCTGCAGTGGGAATTGAAACTGCAGCTTGTATCATTTTAAAAGCTGCATTTTTAACAGTTTTTTGGCCACTTGGCGGCGGCAGAAACAAGCTGTAAAACCAACACTGCCAATCAACTTTACAATAATATGATAATATGCGATAATATGTCAAACTTGTTGGCGTCAGTTCACACATCCGGCAGGTACAGAGTAACATTCATTTGAAGTTGTTTCTGGCCATACAAGGAATATAAGGCCAATACTCACTCGCGTTTTTAGCTCTGTTTTAGTCGCCACCAACCCCTGAGAGAATGTCCACCTCCTCAGCTGCTAAATGCTCCACTATGTTCACCAGCTAGCCTCTAACGATTATTTTCATTATTAATTAATTTGGCGATCATTAATGTTTAGTTGGGCTGCACGGTGATGCAGTGGTTAGCATTGTCGCCTCACAGCCGGAGGGTTCCTTGGGTTGGGGGAGCCCTTCTGTGCGGAGTTTGCATGTTCTCCCTGTGTCAGCGTGGGTTTTCTCTGGGCACTCCAGCTTCCTCCCACAGTCCAAAGACATATAGGCTAAGTCTACCGGTGACTTTATATTGGCCGTAGGTGTGAATGTGAGTATGAATGGTTGTCTGTCTCCATGTGTCAGCCCTGTGATAGTCTAGTGACCTGTCCAGGGTGTACTCCACCTTTGGCCAGTGTCAGCTGGGATAGGCTCCAGCCCCCCCGCAACACCCAACAGGATAAGTGCTCATGGAGAATTAATGGATTATTAAATAAATTGTTTAGTCTGTAAAATGTAAGAAAATACTGAACAATTATCCATTCATGTTTCTCAGAGTCCAAGAGTCTTGTTTTGTCTGACCAATAGTAAAAAAAAACCCAAAATATTCAGTCTACATTAATAATAATAAAAGAAAAGCATGACATTGTCATATTTGAAAGTCTGAGAACAGAAATAATTTTACAGTTCTTCTTGAAAAATAACAAACAATTAATCGATTGCCAAAATATTTGCTTATGGCAGAAAAAAAATCTACAAATCATTAATCACCTAACATTTGGTGCCAAGCTAGAATAAAATGTTGGTATTGTACGTTAATGCAAACCACGGATATGTTGGTGAAGATTCTCAATCTCAGAACTGAAGAAGCCATTTGCATGAGAGGTGAAAGGTCTTCAAGAACTCATGCAAGTCCAGTTGCCTACCATAAAGCACCTAAGAAAACCACATATATGTTACATTTGTACATTTCTTACATATATTACATACTTTTTTCCTCATGCACGCTGCTGTTTAATAGCCTTGCACCTACGTGATGTGTGTTTAATTATTAACTCTTAACATTTCATACATATGACATAGGTCAGACTATATATAATATAATATACTAGTTCAGTTTCTGATGGAGAGATGGTGAGACGACTGCTAAGCAGCAGATTTGTGGTTACCAAACCGGGTATTTAAGTCCAAATACGATGTTTTCCCTAGTGTTTTTTGTGCCTAAACCTAACCAAGGTTGTCACAACATTGTATTGAAAATTGAACAATAAAAAAACAAAAGGTTTAACATATCTGTGATTTGCAAAATCAAACAACGCCAACATTTATTCTGGTGATTGGGTTGTTTTTGGAGCTTTCTGACTGAAACAGCGACCTGTTGCGGCCCAAAATGAGGCTCATGAGAGTCAACCAATACAGTCGAAATGATTAATGGAGGAGAAAATTAAGTGGCAACTCTTTTGGTTATTGTTTTAAAAAATTCAAAGTACCCAGCTACTCTATGGTGATTATTTCCTGCTTTTCCTTTTCCTATTTGGGTAAAAGTTGAACGTCTTTTGGATTTGCACTGTTAGTCAGACACATCTAGGGAAACTCGGGAAAGTGTGATGGGAGTTAATTAATATTTAAATTTTTTTTTACCAATTCTTGATAAAATAGTTGTCAAATTAGTTGATATGTCGTGCTGTAGTGTTTGTGTTAAATGTGTATTGTATGTTTTTTCATATCAGAGTGTGCATGTGTGTTTGAAGGAGGTGTTTGCTCCCTTCATATGGACATGAATCTGTAACATCCAAACTGTTGTATATGCGTATGGCCATGCATGTGTGTGTTTGTGTACATGCAGTGTGTGTGTGTGTGCAGTGTGCAGAGCTTGGAGACTCCCACTGGTGCAGCCCAGTGGGACTTGGTGCCAGAGAACATGTGCTCTCAGCAAAAACCCAACAAAACAAACCCGTTTGTCTCTGCCGGCTCTCACTGCGACTTTCCATCGCATAGCCTGATCCTCAGACTGTGTTTCCTGCCTTTACATTCCCGGCCTGATTAGTGGAGATTGTGACCAGTTGAGTACACACACACACACACACACACACACACACACACACACACACACACAAACACAAATGTAGACCCAGACATAAATGCATACATGCAGTGCATGAGTGTGAGCAGGTCCTGGAGTTTTCTAGAGTTTTTGAACAAAAGCGCAGATGAAACTTAAATAAATAATTCAGGTTTCACTCACCCCTCTATTTTTTATGTTCCTACTTTAATATTGATTGTACTATGTTATGCTCTGACCTTTGTACTTTCTTCCTATTGATTGGTGATAATGATTAAATACCAGGAAGACAAAGAGTTTACACTGTAGCCATGCTGGCAGGTCTGTGAGGCTGTGTGAAGGCACTGTTGTACTTTGAGCTGAGTCCTAATGCGAAGATGCGAACATTCTCCATGTAATAATGCCAACATAGCATAAGATCCACCATTACCAAAGTCAACGTGACGTCATGAGATCATCAATATCTTTGTTTGCGGTAAAGAGGGTGTGTATTCTCTGGTCTGTTAAAATCTTGCGTGAGCTTTGGTTTTTCATTCTTGCTGGCTAATTTCACAGCATCCAGTTAAATTTATTTGAATAATATTAAGGCCAACATGACGTTCAACTATTTTGAAACCCTTTCTGGTGATTGTAAGGAGAGTCATGAGAGCAAATTCACCCTTGTGTAGTTTTACATGATACCATTATGTTCGTAAGGTGGCTACAAGTAGCTACAAGTATAAGTAAAGTACTTTAAATTTCCCAATTGGCCGATAATGACAGCCAAAATGTGAGACCAAACACTCACAAGCTTAGTATAAAAGTATGAGATTTGTTTTATATTGGTATGGCATAGGGTTAGGGTTATTGTTATGAAACGGTTAGAGCACACATAAGTGTGATTTGACTTGAGGGACTGAGATGTTTACGTGAGCTGTCCAGCCATTTTTTCCTTTGCAGTTCCTGCACTCAGGGGTAAAACTGGAGACTAGGAATTTTTAGTCTTGTTAGTCATACAACCAGTCACACAGCAGCTTGTCAGCATGTTGCTTTGTTGATGTCAAGAAAAAAACAGCCTTAATTTGACACTTTTATGAGCAATTCTCTGCACTGCTATAAACTGTACTGTTAGTGACTGACTGTGTACTGCACCCAAAGATAGCAATTGTTAAGTCCAATGAAGTTGCTCAGGTGGCGCATATGCCAGAAAAAGTTTCTAACTTCTGGGTTTACTTCCACAGTACGCAGCTCACTGAATATGCGCAGTGGTGTTTTTCCTGCTGGCTCCTCCCATGAGATCCAGATTGGCTCATAGACTTTACATCGTGATGACATCACAGATTTTTAAATAGCTTTTCTTGGCTTAGGGAAAGTTGAACAAACACAAACCCTCCGCGCATGAAATAAATCATGATGGAAGGAGTCATACTTGATCCTATTCCCAGTTCAAGGTGCCCTCTCAACAGTTTTACAGACGTCTCTTCTATAATGATCTATAGGGAAAATGCTTTTTTGGCCTCAGGAGATTGTATTTTGCTGCAATACTGCGAGTAGCCACTGGGAAAAATTGGAATCAAGGCTGAGGAGCTTACCTTGGGGTCAACCTCTTGACTAAAATATCTCAACAGCTGTCAGATGGATTTCCATGAAATTTTGTACAGACATTCATGGTCCCTGGACGATGTGTCCTCCGGAATTTGGTGACCCTCTGACTTTTCCTTTGGTGCCATCAGCAGGTTCATATTTGAGATTCTGTGTGAGATGTTTCAAAAACTACAGGATTAATTTTTGTGGTGAAGTCGTCAGATACAACCTGGTCCCATTCAGAAGTTGGAATCCTGTGCTTGGGCAGTGACTTGCGGGAAAAAAAGCCTTCCTTAAACTTCCTTAAACTATATTTGTATGTATGCGACTGGTTGCCGTTATACTTTAATGGCGCTCTGTGATGTCAGGGGGAAAGGGTCAGGGTTAGGCGGGCCACAAACAAAACCACATGCTTTTGTTGCCTAAATCCAACCATGTGCATTAGTTGTTGGAGGAAAAAACATCAATTCATGTTGTTGTACAAACGTTATGCGTTTATTTTGGAAGGTAAATTAACTATGAAAACAGAAATGTATTTTGAAAGAAGACAATGATTATAACAGGCAGGCACGGCATAACAGAACATCAACAACCAACACACCCAGGGTACCTTGCACATCATATGTGGATGTAGAAAGTCCATGACCAAATGTCGATATGTGACGAGGTCGGAGTGAGAATGTGTTGTCAAATGCCACCACTTGGTCTTTGATTTCTGTGTCAGACACCAACAAAAAATAGGTATTCTTTTGAGGCAGTATGATAAACTGTTGAGTGGTCTCAGTTGATAATGTCACCGGACTGCGTCAGTTTAAAATGCCAGCAGACAAGAACATGATTCAAGGTCCTGGAGATTCCTTATAGGCTGGGCAGGATGGGTGGTCGATGGGTCCAACAACACTGGACTTTCACCTGGGAGGCTGGTGTTCACTTCCCTTTTGAATGTCGAGTC
This sequence comes from Chaetodon striatus, assembly GCA_029783705.1. Taxonomy (NCBI): domain Eukaryota; kingdom Metazoa; phylum Chordata; class Actinopteri; order Chaetodontiformes; family Chaetodontidae; genus Chaetodon; species Chaetodon striatus. The sequence continues at coordinate 25,547,216 of JAPZEB010000023.1, forward strand.
AAACCATGATATTATTTTCTAAACCTAACCATGTGCTTTTGTCGCACAATGAAACGTAATTCACAAAAGACTGTATGCAGAAACTGTACATTTCCTTTGAGAACGGTGGTGTATTTTGAAAAGAGCAGTCGTAAATTGACATGGCGTCCCTGAACGTCAACAACAGACACACTGAGGATACCTAGTGCGTAATTTGTAGATGTGAAAGGTCACTTAGTAACTGGCATAGTAACTGTCAGTATGAGGAGTTGGGAGTGAGAATGTGTTGCATTTTAAAGTACTTAACTCGTGCTCATAGGCTATCTAGTTATTATTATACATCTACAGGTGGACCAAATGACTGCTTGACATTGCCGTCCGTAGGCCATGCTAAAAATACCAAAAAAAATATAAAATGCACTCAGTGCCCTCGTGTAGCTGAGCTAACCTCCCACCTGGCTGGCAAGGGTCCAGGCCGAAGGTGAACAGAGGCTCAGCTACCTGCAGCTTCAGTGGTCTTTGGCTCTGTGTTGGTTTGTGTGTGTGTGTGTATTAAGGTGAAGGCTTTATTGTTTGTCCGCCACAGTGTGTTTGTGTGTGTGTGTGTGATGTCTGTCAGCGTTGCATATGAACTGGATAGTTTCAGTGAGTGTGTGCTTAAGCATCTGTGACTCACCTCATGTGTGATGTGTATGTGTGGGCCCCTCTTTGTTCGAGTGTTGTTTTCCTCATAATTTGATGCCATGAGTGTGTTTGTCTCAATCGGTCTGTGTGTGTGTGTGTGTGTGTGTGTGTGTGTGTGTGAGTGTGGGGTTGTGT
>JAPZEB010000023.1:25611925-25626249 GCA_029783705.1 Chaetodon striatus
CTCTTTTATTCTGTACAGCACTTTGGTCAACAGCAGTTGTTTTTAAATGTGCTATATAAATAAACTTGATTTGATTTGATTTTGATTTGCTTTAATCAGTGTTTTTACCGTTTTAAATCAACTTGTCTGTTTGTTTTGGAGAGGGAGAGACCTCTGTGCATGATTCGGCTCCTGGTAATAACCTCCTGGAATCATCGCTGCTTTAGACCACTAAATCCCCCTAAATCTTACACACTGCTCCTTTATTATCTACATGCCAGAAAGTCACAACACATAATCACAGAATCTTTCCCTAGCACACAGCACAGCATCTATGACGTATCATCAAAAAGTCCAAACAACGAGGGATGCACAGCAGCAGTTTAGCCCCTCGTGGCAGAGCGAGATAATGAAATCAATATCGTTAGGCTGAGCGGCAGAGTTCCAGCTGTGGCGGGTTGAAAGTAGTGGATCTGCAAGTGGCTCGAGTCCAGATGGAGCAGCTGGTGTCTGGACACAGCAGCTCAGTAATCCGGGCACAGAGGCAGAGCGAAAAGTGCTCCATCAGTACTGCAAGAGCACCAGCCTGCTACAATTAACTCATCATAACGAACACTAGGAGCTAAGATATACAGACTGGATGCATACAGATACAGTCAACAGTATGTGGTTACATTTAGTCTGCAGAGGATTTTAATCTTTTGATCCATATAAAAAATGCCCTACAACGTAATCTAGTGCCCAATACATACGCATTTCATTCTCTGTCTATTTATTATTAATGTCTGAGTAGATAAAACTGGAAGCACCCTGCTGAGTTAAACTGTATCATCATGCTGTGGCTCCATGTCAGTGTTGAGGTCTGACCTTGATCAGCTCCAAGTTGCCGGTCTTCTCTGGGGGAATGCCTCCCCTCACAGGGTAGCCCATCCTCACGGGCAGGGGGACAGTGTCCGGTTTGAAGGGGGCCGCTGCTGGATAAACTGCAGTCCAGTCCTGATCCACCACCATCTTTTCTGTCCTGGGCTCCCCTGACTGACACAAAACACAAACAAAGCTTTTTCAGACAGACACTAAGAAAATCCATAACTTCTCACTGGATACCTTGTCTCATTTGAAATCTGTGCATCTTGTTACATTCAGCCTCGTAAAACAGACATAAAAGCTGCACACTTACCGTTCTCCTGAGTTTCCTGGGGAATCCTCTTCGGTCTCTATCAGGACCGCCTGAAATGTATAATGCGTCAAGTTTAGCCACACACATGCATAAACTTCTTTAATTTCTATATGTCAAATCTATATGGTAACAAATCCCACTTTTCTAGTGCAATGTTTGCATTCACTCATCGTGTTAGTTAATGATTACTTGTGTTTTGCAACGATGCACTTACTTACATATGCCATGTATATGTATGTCAAATGTGTTTTATATGAGATTGCCAACATATAAGCACATGAATGAGCAAGTACTGTATCCCCCCGCACATATACTGAACAGTAATAACCGAGAAAACATATATGCATATGCATACATACGCACAGAACATAAATGCATACATATACACAAACAATAAAATGATACCCATGTGAATAGCGTTATGTGACATGTGTTTTCCTGTACCATGCATATTGTACCCCCACTTCATCTATTATCATGCTTCTTGCTGTACTGTATACAGTAAAAAAAGAGGTGAAAATCAGTTGATTTGTCAGTGTACAGAAATATCATAAACAACTATTTAGATAAGTAATTCTTTGTCATTAAGTCATTTCTCCAGCAAACATACTGAGCATTCCTTCGAGCTTTTTCAATTGACCAACTGCTGCGTTTCTTTTGTCATCACTCTCTTCTACATTATTAATAATAGCAAAACCAACAACAACAACAACAACTGGTCTCTGACTGCGAAAGTCTCTCCATTTCAAGAATCTGTCCTATTGTTGTTATCCATGAATTTATTAATTTAGTTTGGGTGTGATTAGATTTTTCCACGTCCTTAAGACCTGCTACATGGCTGTCACACGCAGTATGTTCAAAAGGTACACTTAATTCTGTTGTAATTTTCCACATAATTTAATTCCAAGTATGTTTTCTATCTGTAAGGGTTATTTTAAATCATATATGAATTGTTTTGTTTTCTTGACCTGGTCCCAATTGGACTTTAACACTGGGCAGAGGAAAAAGGTGTGAGTATAGTTTGCTGTTAGCTCTCCACGGCCTCTCCAGAGGGGTAACATTACTCATATTTACTTTGTGACAGAAAATATCTCATATTCACTTTCCAAGCAAACTCTCTCCAGTATTTGGATTGTGATATTAAATTTTTCACTTAATGAACTTTTCCAGTCCTCAGCTGTTGAACTAATTTGCAAATTGTTTTCTGATTTCTCTTCTACCCTGTCACTGAAAGTTTTTGTAGCATTTTATAAATATTTGATCGATTTATTTTCAGTTGGCTTCCACTTTGTATAAGATATTGAATTAACTCATTTTTTAACTGTCCACTGCCGCCTTTTTTGATGGTATTTACCTCTTATTTGGTTTTGTGCAGTTGTGCAGTTAAACAACAAACGTGATGACATAGCCTCGGACATTATATAATCGTGATGAACATTTATCACAATTTACTAACTTAAAAAAAACAAAACCATCAAACAATTGAGCAAGAACAATATTCAGCAGCTCATCTTCTATTATTCCATTTAAATTCTTGTCTGATTCTGCGGGGGTAGATTATGATGGGAAGACAGTACCTAAGACATTGTACTTATAACACCTGCTCTCAGGCCTGGCTTACACTGTGTGTCTGCAGTAAACTTATATCCTGGAGGTACAGAGTAGACACTTGACACACTGACATTCATAGGGCAATTCAAACATTTGGTTTGAGATATTACTGATTTTAGGTGTGACTATTTTACATAATGTATGATTATTTTACATTTTATATCTATGCTAAAAACATTTAAAGTGCATTAATTTAGAATTTGTCATGCAGTTGTCTATATAGATGTATATTTTGCATATTTATATTATTTAGTGTTTATATTTTATTCATACATTTCTTTTCCTACCTACATCAAGGGTATCTTAGAAGGCATTCATTCATAATTTGTCATGCAGTTGTCTTTATAAATGCATATTTTTTATATCTACATATACCTTTATGTGATATGTTTGCATTTTATTTCTTTATTCCTTTTCATACCTTCACCAATGATATTTTTGAATGTATTTTATCCATGCAATTTCATGTTTAAGTTTCTGTCATCCCCATTATCACTATTATCTTATTTTTATTAGACTTTTTAATCTGTACTCAGGACTAACTTGTAACATTAAATGAGACCTTGATCTGAATGACTTCCTGATTAAATACAGTGTATATACAGGCTACACATACATCAACAGGGACCCCTGATACTTCACACACCCATGACAAAAATCTGATTATCCATGTCATTAGCTTCTCATCCTTTCCAATGTGGAAGTTTAGACACTTTAAGTGCTGAACTAATCACTGACAGAGGACAGGAGACCCTTCTGTGGCCTTGGTGGCTGCATTTCAAGCACTTATCTTCGCGTGCAGCTCAAATTAGCGTCGACTCTTTTAGCAGCGACAGAAAAAACTCACCTTTATTTCCAGCAGAAGAGTTTACAGATAAATCCGTCGCGTATGTGGCTCTGCTCACTGATTTATGAAGTCCAAGACTAGAAACATTTATTCGACCTAGGGACAGAAACGTCTTGCATGTGTGTGAAGCCATGTTTTCCCAATGACTACGGGCAGCAGCGAGGGACACACTACTGGGTTTGCGAACGGTTTAACTTGGAGCGGAGTGAGTGTTCAGTGCCTCCTACAGGTGGACACAGGTGACGAAACACGGCTCGTGCTCTATGACGGGACTTTATCCGGGGTTTAAAACTTTCATAAAGACACTTGGTAAAACATTTATGTTAAAATGAATGGCAACAACCTTTGCTTATTTGTATTTACACTGGTGCGTTGAATGCAAGCGCGCGACCATGCACGTGTGCCCGGCGGCTGGCCCCCCCACCAGCTGCTGCTGCTGAAAGATATGGTGCGTTCAAATACACCCGTTAAATCACGTGTCTGAGGTAGCAAGTCTGGGTAACACACCCACACTAACGCTAAGAGCGAGGCTTAGGAAAGGTGTCGTCTTCGTTTTAAACCAGGTTTAAGACAATTAAACTGTGTAGGGCCAAGTGGGAGTTGATAAGCACACAGAGTTCATTTACATTTGATGGGGGGGCACGACTAGTATTTATAGAGTTAAAATGACACTAACCGGAAGAGCCTGCATGTCATGGATGTATAAAGCTGCATGTGGGGTAAGTTTGCAAAAAGTTTGTCTTGTATTTTTGTTTTTTTTTTGCAGTGGCCCAGCTTGTATTGACACTGGTGAGTTTCAGATGGGGATATAACTAATTGGTGTTGTTTACTTTCTGTAGTACTTTCTAAGACAACGTTTTTTGCTCTTTTAGTGAAAAAGCACGTTTATTTCATGATGTTCACCCACTTCACTGATGACACAATGCGTAAGTGCATGGCTGGACAAACTTGTTAGGGTGTCCAGGGTCAAAAATAGTGGTCACCTTCTTCTGTCACCGGCCTATGATGTTTTAAGTATCAATGACTGCATGTTACTTTGATTAAACACAACTTTATTTAGGAATATGCAGCATAGGAATCAGTATAAAATAAAATGATAATGCTTATAAGACTACATTTTGACACAGGGCCACAAGTTCACATATTAATGCACAACCCACCTTGTTTGGTATTATATCTTAGTATTGCAGAAAGTATACTACACTGCGGAAGTCCGAGCAGCTGCCCATGTTGCATGGTTGATAATCCAAACTGTGCCAAAGTGATGCTGGACAGGGCCAACAGTTGTGAAAATAACATTAATGTCATAAATAAATGATAGTGTTTTTGAAATCAAGTGGCAACAAGTTTATTGGCATCAGCAGTGACAAATCCACATTGGGTATTTCACCAGCAAGGACCACGCCACAACAATATGTTGTTTTAGTGTTTAATTGTAATTCAGGAGGTGTTCGTTGTTGAGAACCGATGAGTGGATGTGAGCAGGATGTGAAGGTGGAAGAGGGATGTCTTCTGTTAGGTTGATCTGGGACGATGCACTGGAGATGAGGCAGAGGGAGACTCAGTATGGGGGTCTCGTTTCAGGCGTTACCTAGAATGAGACATGGGAGAGGTATGCGCCAGATTGAATAAGAGGAGATGAGGGGAGAAAGGAAGACAGGATGAAGGAATGTAGGTAGGGAGGGTGATGGATGAAGGGAAGGGAAAGGGAGGGTGGGTTGAGAAATCTGAGACAAACAGAGCAGGATGGGTTGACCAGGTATAAATATAATAAGGCTTGGCAGGTAATCAGAGGTGTGGTTGAGGCGTGGCCCTGCTCCTGAACCTAAGTTAGCAAATTAACTTCATATAATGACGTTTTAAGTAGTGTTGGTTTTGAATTTACTACTGTCACAAACTGGCTCAGTGAACGTGACAAGAAGGGAGTCCACACAAAAGATTTAGTCAAAACAAGCACAATTTATTAAACTAAAATGAACTTAAATAACCAATGGAGTGTGTAGGTCAGCAAGGTCAGTAATGGAAGTCATGCATGGGTGTGTGTCAGAGGTGAAGGTGCGACGTGGCCCAGGTGAGCTTTATTAAGGTAACGACCCTCCCATGACAGCCAACTGCAGACAGTGGGCTTCACACTACCGCTTTACTGTTATCACCATGTGTTGGTGACAAAATAATTAACATTTTTATGGTAATTAATCCGCAAACATGTGCCACAATGTATACGCATTACGGTGAGAAACACTGAATGGATACACATCATGTTTGCCTGAAAGAAAACCCCACAAGCGATGACCTTGAAGTTATTTATCAAGAAAAAATGCCAAACATTTGCTGCTTCAGGCTGTTTGTTCTTGTTTTATAGTATTGTAAACTGCACATCTTTAGATTAAAATAAAATAAAATAAAGAAAAGATTAATAAAAGATTTGGTGCTGTCAGATGGACAGCATGCAATTTGAAAGCATCAGATCAGGCCCTGGGGACTCGTCATGGATATTTTCCACTATTTTATGACATTTTTTAGACCACACAATTTTTTAATTAAATAAAAAATGTATTAATTTTGAATTCAGGTAGCTGTCTAAGAGAGAGAGGTCTGGTCGCTCTGTATATACAAACGTAGATCAAAATCTTGACAACAGGATCGACACAAAGGTAATTCAGGCACTCCAAAAGGAGAACGGAAATATTAAAAAAACTTATGATTACAATGGCTAAAGTAAATGTTTGTTGCAGAAAGCACAAAATATGATTCACAGTCTCTGGGTCTGTGCAGTTGCAGCTGTGGTGAAACTATCACAAATAATAATCCTATAATTATACGTTATATTATAAAGCATATTTTGCTGTAACGTTTTAATTCGTCGTATATTTTATAATACAGCACAATTTTGTAGCTTTCTACGCCCTTGTGACAGAAGATTTACAGGTTACCACGTTGTGGTTGCTGTGTGTTGTGTTGTGTTGTGATGTTGTGAGTATAGAATTTCCCATAACCCATGAACGCAGCATGTGCTCAGGCACAAGCTGCGATGCACTTCAAAGGGAGGAGAGTCCCGCAGGCAGCAGCCGATCAAACACTTGTGCTCTCACTGTTTTCGATGTTAGGGTTTGTTTTTTAGCGCCAGAGGACAAGTCTGAACTTATTTAATTTAGTTATTTAACGACTGGATTTTGTTTTTATTTTAAAACCCCAAAACCCGAACTTGTTTCCAGGCTTCTGAGAGTATTTTTTACATCATTTACCACCATTAAAACTTGAGGTGTGTCGTTGAAGTTAAAGGTAAGATTTCACATATGTGTTTTCTGCTGTTTAATCCTCCAAGAGCTCAACTAGGAATACTAACCTGTAGCAACTGTTGCAAATATTGACTTAACATTTGCTTGATTATGCAGCATCATTAAACAGACCTCAACCTGTGCTTTCTTGGCTGCTTTCAGGAGCTTAGTTAAGTGGATGGAAAGTGGAAATTTATTTTAACTCACATGCTGCCATTTCAATTGTGTCGGATGCCCCCATGTAAGGGTTCAGTTTAATGGAAAGTCACACAATACTGTGTAACTGTAGAGTCCCACAGCAGCCTAACGCACGTCTGACAGTTCATTGTGAGTCTCCTGACTGTGTAGTTTTAAAGGTAGAAACTCTATCTACAGGGAGACAGCAGCCATGTGGTTCCTGTCATCACTTCATCCATAGCTGAGGACAGATATGGACGGGGGTGGCTGCCTCCAATTAGACTACCTCTCTTGTCCCATGACACTTTTTCCGATCCTTTTAGGCAACATCTATCTGCCATCTATCACACTACCTGCTTCGGTGTCTTTCCAGAGAAGATACTGAACCACCTACTTACCCCTTGGTACACTAATTAATCGTGCACACGTCAGCAGGGAGTAGGATTCGCTTTGACATGATGGAAAGTGGTTTTCTCGAGTTGACGCGCTGCCCAGACTTAGTTACAGGTTCATTTGCAGACATAAAAAATTGATAACACAATAATTAGGATGTGTTACTGATGTGCAGCTCCACTCAGGATTTGCTTCTCTTTATCTACTGCACTTCTCCTGTTATTGTTGGTGTAGATGTAATATTATGGCTAATACTTTATTGCACTTACAGGCAAGTAGCAGAGGTTTCGTCATGATATTGCATGCAGTGTTTTTTTGTTACTACCCACGTGAATTAGTGTGCATCCTTAAGTAATGTGCTTAACGTTAACCTTGACCTGACAGTGGCTGCGGCAAAGAAAGCGGAGAAAAAAGCTGCATAACAATCATTCACGTGGCTTTAATCAGTCTAATTTTCCTCTGCTTGCATGTTTATGATTAAGCTCCCGTGATGTCACATGTTCTGTGTAACTGTTTGGGAAGCACACATTGTAGCCGTAGTGGCTTAAAATTTGTTGTAGACACACTGGATTATTTTTTTTTTCAAATGCTAGCAAAGTGCATGTTGTGCAGTTGTTTTTACATTCCCAGATGGGGAAACAATGAGGCAGGTTTTGACATCCATCAAGGGCAATGCAACAGGTTTTACAGTTGTAAATCCTCAGAGAGAGCCGGAAATGGACTCGTGTGCTGGTGCTGACCTGACGCTGTCATGTTAAGTCGTGCATGATATCGTTCAGGGGATATTCCATACATGTTACTCTTGTATTGTTTTTACCGGTCATAAGTCACAATGTAATAGCCTACCTGTATAAACATTTGCAAAAGTTTAGAGAAATGTCACTTGGATTTCTTACTCACAAATATAAATCCCTTCTCTTATCCTTCTCTTTTTAATCTCACAAACATGGGAGACCCGTGGCACTATACATTTTCTCAGAGCATGAAATAGGACTGTTGCACAATCAAAAGCCATAGTCTGCATTAGTGACCTAAAAACACAACAGGTGGTTCAGAGAACTACGTATGTGGTTCAGAGAACCACATAAGCTACAATATGTGCTTCTTATAAACCTGTAACCTCTAAGAACTCACTTCTGGTGAGTTCTCAGAAGTGACATGGTGAGAGAAGTAAAGTATTTTCTAGATTGTAATCTGATTGTGTTTGAAATAAATGCATTTTTCTGCAGTGCTTGAATGCCATCTGGTACAGTAGCACATGTTTGTATTCTGGATGCAAGGTATTAGTTTTTTTCCCATTTCTGCATTAAGACTGTTGAAATAAAGATGTCAAAACTCTTAAAGGTCTTTTTTGGCAGCCCTCACCCATTTGCTACTCCATGAACATTAAAATTTTTGGGGAAATACCTTGTGCTGTAAAAAATTATCTTAAAAAGAAATGCAGTTTGACCCAGGTAGACAATAGTGTTTGTGTAAAAGCAGAGTGATGGTGGGTCAGTGAGCTTTAGAGTGTCCACGTCTTGTATTTTTCATGACAGATGAGTATTTAACACGGCCCCTCCTATAGAGGGCAAGGCTTACTTACAGTCATACTATCTCCATGACTCATGTCACTTCTTCCACTGCAGGTATGGGCACACATGCAATGCAGCAGAGAGAGCTCCTGTCTGCAGCTGGTAGCTAGCCATGCCTAGCTAGGTGTCTAATCCTGCTGGACTCCTTCTTTCTACCTGAATCGTGGTCATAACCTCCAGGACTTTCCAGGACTTTGAAGTCCCCCTCGGCCCTCTTTGAACTTGACCATGGGGGAAAGACGTGCACACTCCTTTCACATGACGTGCCACGTACAACGCGACTATGGCAGCAGGATGGGGAGCTCCTTCATAAGTTGCAGACCCAACGGATACGCCAGCACGAGCCTCAGCCTCAGCCTGGACCAGGAGATGGATGCGGCCTCCATCGGCACTACAACTACCACCTCTGCCCTACGGGCTCCTGCGCCGGACAGAAGCCACTACTCTCCTGTTTCACTGGAACTAGACCCCACAGCGGTGAATAATGGATCAGGCATTCCCTGCTGTCCGCCAGCAGACACAATGAACCCAGCGCGGCAGACCATACGCAGCCAGCCCTCTATCACCTCTGTCCCTCCACCTCTCCCTCGTTCGAGCTGGCTGCGTCATCATCAAAAGGATTTCCAGAGCCCTTACATCAAGACTAGCATGCAGGGGGATGTTTACAACTTCCTAGAGAGACCTGCCGGATTGAAATGCTTCCTCTACCACTTCCTCGTGTGAGTACCTGTCTGGTTCTGTGTATACCGACTTCAGCACAGACTGTAGGTCAGATTGGCAGCAGTGCTGAATGAGTAGACAAAGTTACAGATGACCATAGAGGTAGACAAGCATGTGTCAGGCTCAAAAGTAATAGTATAGTAAATAAACAATAATTAGGAGTGCTCACGGAAAACAATCTCCCTGAGCACAGTGCAAAATGAAGTCTTTAGCATTCAGTCAATCGCGAAACAAAAGCCTTCATGAGGTGTATCCGGCAAACTTTGGGAAACTAATAAACCTAATGACAATAAACCTTTATTACTTAACATGTAAAACTTTGACATAAGGGCTGAAAGCTGTTACATATTCAGTCTAGCTGAGGGTCTGACTTCAGGCCACACGGGCCTGTGTGGTGTCTCCAGTCGCTCTCTCGTTAATTACATCTAGTGCTGCTTCCTCCAGTATTAGGTTCTGGTTCCCAGTAACAAAAGGAGAGGTGTCTGTGGCTTGCCGGCTGTCTGCGGTTGTTTTAAGATAGTCCAACAGAAAGAGGTCAGTGTGATCTGGTCAACCACACCATTGGCACCGATGAGCTCGGTCTATTTCGCTCTTCCTTACAGTCAACAAATCAGCCACCTCATGCATGAAACATGGAGCTTCCCTCTTGATGCTGCTAACTTGACCTGCCAGGGGAGCTCTCTGACCTACAGTTTCAAACACAGCTGCAGGAATCATGTTATTAACTGTGACTGAGGAACACTCTCCTCTCCTTTGATGGTGCTAATGTGCTTAGACTGATAAAGTCGGAGTGTTTTAGCATGGTGTAATGACTGGAGAACACCATGCTGCAGAATTTAGATTGTGAAATATGTGGTAATGTCACGCATATAAATTTATTATGTGCTGTGTTGTATCACCAATAATTTTGCTTCCATGTTTCATGTAACTCCGTTCAAATATCCTTGGACATGTGGCGTAAATAAGGAAGTAGACATAATACAAAAATCCATGGCAAAAATATCCTACAGATTTAATCGTGGCTAGCAAGTGCTTGATATTCTGATAATATATTTAAAAGCAAAAGTAAAAAAAAATGAAGTCTAGCCTGTGCTAGTTTTGACTTCAAATATACAAAATAAAAGTGTAAAATTTGCTCTTTGTTTCCTGCTAACATGATGTGACTGAAGGATCTTCTGTGATCTCTAAAGTATCCCACAATTTAGTCCCAGACATCATGGTAAGCCCTGAGCCCATGGATTTAGACCAGATTAGATGAAAATGTGAATGATAATAATAGAAGTTCAATTGAAAGTCATTTACTAAACTCTTCTGCTCTCAGCTGAATCTTACATGAAGTCAAATAAACAGATTGTTTTTCAGAAAATGTTGGGCTAATTTGGATTCTCTGTTTGTGAGCAAATATAGATGTTCTGAAGTTTTGTTTTTTTTAAGGCTTTTTTTTTTTGCTGTACTGCTCCCAAACAGCCACAGTGGACTATATTTTTCTATGTCATTGTCCTTTTACAGTAGATGTAGTTTGGGTACAGTAAAAGAAAGAGTGTTAGGAGGATTAGTTGCTGCTGCTGCTATAGTTACACATGCATCCTGAACTGGGGCATTAATTGGCTGAAAGGCATCTGCCATATACTATGTTGTGTCTTAAGTAGACCAGGGCCCAGGACGACTGAACCAGAACACAGTGCAATTAAAAATTATTGGTGCCCCGAGGGCCACAGGACTCATGTATAGAAAATACAGGAAAAACAAATTAAAAGTTAAAACATTGTGCAGGAGCAGTTAGAAGCCAAAAACAGCTTATGAAGATAAAGATAAAGATAAAAACCAAGACTGCATAATTGAATAAAAGTTCCAGACTAATATGTTATATAAAATTGTTAACGATGTACAATTTACAACAAAAAAAGCACAGACAAGCTACAAATAAATCAATGAAATGTTATGTAGACGATGATTGTAAAGATGGCAGAAGGCTTTTCCAAACAGATGTTCCTCTGTATTTCAATGAATATTTATTAAGAGAAGTCCAACAACATGAAAGACAATGGTCCTTAGTGTCTTGTAGAATATGAGTGAGTGAAGGCTTATAAAAGGTCTGGAAAACACACCAGGCAAGTCATGAGTGAGATTTACATACTGTATGTATACATGAATACACAACTCTGGTAAATGTTAACATGAAGAGTTGATAAAAGCTGATGTTTCCAAAGAGAGAAGCAGATGATTTTTTGCAGAGCTAGTCACTCCTAAAAAATCTTTTGAATTAGAAAAATGTTATTTAGACATGTGGCAGCCCAAGTACTATCACAATACGTAATACAAGGGTAAATTAAGCTATAGGAAAAAGTTAAAATACAGGAATAATCTACCAATGAAATAACTCTACGTAAGATACCAATGACTTCATAGTCTTTTTATAGACAAGTACAATATGGTATTTCCAACTGTTATCAGTTGTAAGTAAAATTATATCTATAATTATATGCAAACTTTTTATCCATCCTGTAAGTATGCAAGTTCAAGATATGTTTCATATACAATGTTGTAGGTTTTGTTTTAAAAATTAGGGGGTGAAACGGCGTGTCTGGGGTTATTTGAGTGTCATTCTTGCATTTAGGGGAATTTTTATGCATCACTTTCTGCCTTTTCTTCATTAATTCATTGTGAAAGTGTCTTTAATTTCGTCAAAATAAAAGTCCTGCTACTTTTATGTTTTTATTGGGGGATCAAATGCACATGTTCTAAATATTGAAGGGGTTGTGCCCCCTACACCCCCCCCCAAAATGTACTCCTATGTTTATTTCATAGTCTTAGCAAAAATGGTTGACACATGTGTGACCTTTTGCAAGAGTTTGACTTTGACATCCTTTTACATACAGGAACACCTCAATTTTGGGCAAATAAGTGTAAAAAAAAAAACAACAACATATTTTCTCAAAAATTTTAATTAAGGATGAACTCTAAACTTGCCAAGCATTGAAATTTTGGATCATGACTCAGTTGTTAGGCAGCTCTGGTAAAGAATAACCATGAGTGTGTGGCTTGCTATGCAACTTCTGGCAGCAACCTCAATGCCTTCACCTTCTAAAAGGTCCCGTTACTCCCAAATCATCCATTATCCAAACACATTCATCCCCTTCTACAGTGCTTTTGCTCATTTAAGCATAGGCCTAATGTTTCGTCATTAAAAATGGTAGGTACGCCCTCCACTTTTCAGCTCTGTCTGTGTGAAATTGTGCTTGAAGAGAAGTAGAGTTAGTCTGTCTCATTAGGACATTGCCTTTGTCAGTCAAAGATGAATGGAAACACTGCGGAGATTCCCCGTTGTCCTGTGTGTATGTGTGTTTTGTGTGCCCTGCCTTGATGATAATCTGGTCCAGCAGTAATTGAGGCTCTAATGTTCTCCCCTCACAGAGGAGAGAGAACTCGAGCCTGTCCTTCATTTAATATTAAACCCTTTTGACTGATCCCTGCTGACACTCCTTTAAGTAACTCTTACTTGTCGATGGCTATCGCTGGTGGCCATCTATTCTCCTGGCCTCTTTAGAGATTGGCAGGGGAGAGGGGAGGCATAAAGGGCCGTATGCAGCACTCATGACAGCCCTAATAGGTCTGCTCTAATAGGCCTGCTCTACATTAGGATGACACCCACGCAGACAAACAACACACACACACACACACACACACGCACAGGTGGCTGCTCAATTCATCACTGCCTTTATCGTGCTGAAGCCCGGATAAGCAACATTTCCACAACAGCCAGCAATTTAGCACACACAAACAGAGCACATGTTTGCATGCAGACACAGGCATGCATCTACCACAACACTCACACACACAGATGCTTCACAGATGTGCAAATGTGGTTGGATTGCAGAATACAGCACAGGAAAGTACATGAACATATTAGCTCGTATAGGCTTATATATCTGAAAATGCACTCATCAACACTCCATCTGGCTGTTTCAGAACATCTGTCCAATCAACAGGTAGAGTAGTGGGATAACACACTGATCTATGGGGAGACATTTGACTCTAATTAATGCTTGCACAATATTCACATGTGCACTGATGTGCATACATCCTCTAAGCCCCCCTTTTCTGTAACAGTTGATGGATTTGACCAATTTGTTTTGTTCCTGAAAGCTGATATAAATCCCACTGATTTTAGACAAGAGGTTTTTATTTCTTTGTGCAATATTTATTTAAACAAGCGTGAGTTTGCAATGGAAAGAAAGACAGAAAGAATTCCTTTATTAGTTCCATGAGGGGAAATTAAATTTTTCATTCTGTTGTTACGTTTTTTTTTAGATCACACAAACACAGGCCCGAAATACGGACACACGCACAAACAGGACCATTAATGGAGTGATAGAGAGTGAGGGGGGCTGCCCATAGACAGGCGCCCTGTGCAGTTGAGGGTTTGGTGCCTCGCTCAAGGGATGATTGCAGATAGAAGCAGACAGAGGGGTCTACAGTCTGTTTCAAGGATATATCCAGGATGTCAGACTGACTCAGCAGCAACAACAGGTTAAAAAGACAAAGATAGTTAGAAGCTAAAGCCCAAC
>JAPZEB010000023.1:25641498-25656138 GCA_029783705.1 Chaetodon striatus
AGTACTAGTTTTAAACACTGTAGCATAACAAACATTCTATTTATTTTTATTTCAATGTACATTTTCATTTTTTAAATTTTATTTTTTTTATCTATTTTATTTCATTTTTTTAATTTTTAATTGTATTTAATTTTATTTAATTAATTATTTTATTTTAATGTATTTTATTTTATTGGTTCATATTTACATACTTTTATTTTATTCTCGTATTCTTTCTTCTTATAATTCCCTATACTTTACATCAGAGCAACTGTAATGAATCACAGTATTTCTGATTCTCATTAAGTCCAAATTGTCCATGGATCATACAGTGTCATATAGACACAGCAGCAGGGACTTGAAACATAGTCTGTTACTCTCCTACACAAACAATAAGGCCACGGCTGGCTGGTCAAGCTCAACAGAAATGGATGTTATAGGTATCTCGGCTCCAGACCTCTGAATGCCTGCCTCCGATTTGTTCAGCGATTCAAATCTGAATGAATAAAGTGAAACCAAATGGTAATTCAGTCTGATTATCAGGCTATGTTATAGAGATTCACTGAACCATTTCTGCCCGTCTCTGTCTTCGATTCTGCCTCTTTATCTTCCTCTCCCTTTGTCTTTAACTCAGTGACAGAAAATGAGCAATTCATGGAGATGAATAAGGGGTATACGAATCCCAGCCAGACGACTCAAGCGAGAAGCTGTAAACATGGTTAATTAATGAAAATAGGCAAACTGAAAATTTAGAGAACAGCCAAAGGGATCTGTACATCTGCCTCCCCCATTATATTACTATTGTATTATATTACAAAATTCTAATCTGATGGAGGCCGTATGTTAGTGTTCAATAAAACCTAGTGTTCTACAGTAGTGTTGCAAAAGTATCACTATATTTACACACCGGTGCATTTTCTCTTTGTGCTGACACTTTTGCCAGCCAAAATAGTGTCTGGTTTGATTGACAGGTCATTGTTTTGGGGCTCTGTGGTGCTGTGTTATTGCAGCAGGGCTCATGGTATTAAGTTTCATACGGGTGGTCAGGGAGCAGCCAGTTCAAGCAATCAGCGAGATGACCACCCACATGGCCTTAGGTCTCAACAGACAGTATGGTGGCTAAATATTATGCATACACGGTGGCCAGGAAATCGATCTCCGCTGGACGGGCTTAATTAATTCACAGGGGCACACAGGTATGCACATAATAGAAAAATAATGCACAATAGTGGAACACAATTCAAAGGGACAGTTCACCCCTAAACTAAAAAATACTCATTCGTACTTTTACCTGTGGTGCTGTTTAGCAGTCTAGATTGTTTTGGTGTGAGCTGCAGAGTGATGGCGATATACTGGCCGTAGAGGTGTCTGCCTTCTTTCCAATATAATGGAGCTAAACGACACTTGGCTTGTGTTGCTTAAAGGGCCAAAGACATCTAAAAAATTAAGCAGCGATGTCTCTTTCCAGAAATCATGACCTGGTTACTCAAGATAATCCACAGACCTTAGGTGTTTTCAGACCAAACACATCAGGGACTCCCTCAGATGAACTGTCCACTGGGGAGCTCCCCCAAAAACTACATGAGTTAAAGGACATTTTTTCTGTTTGCATTCACACTGCAAGTAGTAACGCTGAAATGATGTTCTGTAATCTGGCCTGTGGTTCGTATAGCACCGTGACTTTCGCTTTGAAGATTCAAAATCGCATTGTATTTCCACTGACGCATATATGCTCAGTAAAGGCTGGACTTCACACTGCATTGGCTGTGTTAGACCAATCAACGTACACTTAACGTCACTCATGGTTTCTTCTGTTCAGGGAGAGTATCTGAAATAGGAGCTAAAAAAATCCCTTAAAACGGTAACCTAGGGACTACAATCAGTCCTAGTTTTTATGGTACGGACACAATAAGATGGGGTTTCTGATGAAATAGGTCCTCTGGTCCAAAAAAAACACGTCTTGTTGTGAGCAGTTTCATGTAGGAACTGTTTTCTTTCTACCAAACTACAACCAGCAACTGTATCACTGTGCAGGAGGAAGCTTGCATCTACTGCCAGCTCATCTAACACCACTGAGCTATCTAACGTTACCGCTCAGCTGAGGAGGACGCCATTAATATTTACATCCTGCGCTGTCACAAGCAGGAGCCTCTTATCCATAAGTAGATGCATGCCTTCTTCTGTGCAGTGATACGGTTGGCGGGTTTAGCTCTGTAGAAAAAAGATAATAGTTCCCACGCGAAACTGCTCACAACTGCTTTTTTAATCATTTGTTTTGGTGCTTTGAACACCACAAACCGAGTGCCATTTAGTTCCATTTTATTGGAGAGAAGGCAGACATCTCTACGACCAGTACCTCCAACACTGAGCAGCTCACACCAAAACTATCTAGATAGACAAACAGCGCCACAAGTAAGAGGATGAATATGTCTATATGACTTTGGAGTGAACTGTTGCTTTAAAGGCACCAACATCAACTGATATGCTGGTGCATGTGATTATAACTTAAAATCCAGCCCTCGTTTATCACTTGTCTCGTTTTAACTCTTTATTTAAAGTATTTTTAGATGTTTAGACAAAACATAAACACCATAAAGAACACTGTGGGGGGGCACACCAGTCGAGTATTCATTGAGTCCATGTGTTAAATGTCCTTTTATTGTTTAGCCATTCATGGTGAAGCTGCGTCCATGTCTTCTGAAACGATGCCAGTCCATTTCTCCCATTTTCTGAGGAGTATTGCTCCTCTAGACCTCAGAGAAAAGTCATTGTTTCCATTATAAAGATCTCCCTGATTATGTCTATCCATTGTTTAAGGCTCGTATACCTCAGATTTGTACCAGTTCTTTGTAATCACTTTCTTGCAGGCAAGAAACAGTATATTACACAAATACCAATCTTTTTTATCAATCACATCTTCCCTTATTGCACCGAAATACAGGACCTTGATATCAATTTATCATTTTTCATAATAAATATATAGTCTTCTTCAGATGCTGCAGAAACATTTAGGGTTATAACAAGTTCTTAACATCCAAGTTGATAATTTAGCCTTTCTGTCTGTTAGGCTGCAGTGTGATAGCATTTCATCCTGTGGCTTCAATCACTTAGCCATTGACCCTGTCTCAATATGAGCTGTCATCAGCCGTGTTATCAACCTCCATCTTTCCTGCTGGGTGGCTGGGTGGTCTTAGTGCTGCTAGACCACCTCAGTGTCTCTCTTTCTCTGTCTCACACACCTGTCATTACCCACTCGTATCATCTCATAAATCTTGCTGATTGATTATAATGGCTTGATTAATGCTCTTAGAGTAGTCTTAATGCATGGCACAGTGTTATCAGTGCTTTTAGAAATGATACCTTATCTCCTTCCACATCCACTCGTTCTGTGTGTGCCTCAAAATTATTGTCGCTGCACCAATGGATTAATGTAACCCTTGTTCTGTGTTTGCATTGTGCTCCACAGGAGATTGTGCTGGTGCTGTTCTTTGGCACAGAGTATGTGGTCCGGCTGTGGTCGGCAGGCTGTCGCAGCAAATATGCAGGCATCAAAGGACGCCTCCGCTTTATCAGGAAGCCCATATCAATCATAGGTACACCTGGCATTTTCCTTTGCTCCCTTTTAATACAACCGATGTCATGTATTGTTTTTGTAGATCAACAACTTAGATCATTCAAGCGATGTAAGGCTCTACTTTAGTACAGTGTTTCCTTACTGAACTGATTGCAACTGATTACATTATCTTAACTGTTTCTTTTTGACTGTCTGTTTCTCTGCTGCTTACAGATTTGATAGTGGTCATTGCCTCAATCATTGTGCTCGGTGTAGGCTCCAATGGCCAAGTGTTTGCCACGTCTGCTATCAGGTAGAGTGACTATTTTCTGCTGCATTTTATTTACTTATACATGTAGCTGGTGAGCCATCAGAGGATAATGGTGTGTTTTTGTGTGTAACAGGGGCATCCGTTTCCTCCAAATCCTGCGCATGCTACATGTGGATCGACAGGGAGGAACGTGGAGGCTCCTGGGATCTGTAGTCTTTATTCACCGGCAGGTAAGCTGAAAGAATTCCGGCCAATTCCTAGAGAAATCTGAAGAATAAAACAAGTCATCACACTTGTTGCATCACTTATGTCAACTAAAGCATTTTAATGGCTAAAGTCTGACACCTTTTTATATCTTAAGTGAATATTAGTTTCTACTCACACACTATTAGACTTTGTAAAGACGGGGGATCTTGCAGGGGCATTATTTGCAAGACTACAACTAGATTCCTCTTCAGATTATTTCCCATCCTGCTCCTGATGGAACAGATTATGCCAGACTTCCTTGTGTGTCCACAAAAGCACATAACTCTAGAAACACAAGATAAAAGGCATCACATGTCATCAGTATTCTTGTCAATTCGGCATCAGTATTATCCATAAAGATAAACTGGATTTGCGTAAAAACTTTACATTTTGGATTTAGTCCCCTCAACTTGCTACCAGCATGGTGCTGCACAGTGGTGCATGCATGCATGGTGGCAGTGGTTAGCATTGCCGCCTCACAGCAAGAGGGTTCCTGGTTCGAAACCCCGGATTTGGGCATGTTCTCCCTCTGTCAGCGTGGGTTTTCTCCGGGTACTCCAGCTTCCTCCCACAGTCCAAAGACATGCAGGTTAAATGGTCACTCTAAATTGACCGTAGGTGTGAATGTGAGTGTGAATGGTTGTCTGTCTCTATATGTGTCAGCCCTGTGAAAGTGACCTGTCCAGGAAGTACCCAACAGGATAAGCGGATATGTAAAATGAATGGATGAATGGATGAATGAATGAATGAACTTGCTACTAGCGAACCGTTTAAAAAATTCCGATTTCTCACCAACATTCAGATGCTGCTTGGTAAATCAGATACATGCCGAATTTAACACAGACTCTTGTTCACTCCACAGTTGGTTTCCACAGTCCAATGGGACTCGTTCAAGCTCTTGTGCCTCCATGAGCGCAGCTATTGGTTGTTGACAATGTTTGCTGTATTAAACTTTGCTTTTTGCACGAGTCAAGTCGTCAAGACTGACAGCTTGGACTGAATTTTGTGACTACCTTAAACCAGACGATTGAAATCATGGGATTGTGCACCAGCTAACATGGGAAATTTGTATGGGGCAGTGATATTGTTTGAAAAGTTGTTTGGTGTAAGGCCGGCATTAGCTGCAATATCCTATATAGGGTGAGTGCTCAGACTTGACTCCACCTTCCTGGTCCTGCTGTAGTTTATAGCTTACTACAACAAATTCAGTGTGCACTATCAGAAATACATGCACACATGTGCATAAATAATCAGCAGCAGACCTGGCTTTATAAGGAGCAGAAATCCTCAAGGTTGCCTTTGTTTTTTTCACCCTATCCTGGTGCACTTCTTTTCTCATTTTACCAGGCTGATACACAATGAAATCAGAGGATGTAATGTTCTTTTCTTAATCCCTGAAGTAGACCATGTTCTTTGGTCATAGTCAGAGCTGACGTTCATGTCTCTTTGATGCATAAGAAGAACAGGACTGATCGCTGAGGATTGTGTGCAAAGGTCAAGAAAATAAATCGAAGACGAGTCCAAGACCAGCCTAACGTGATTTGTTGCCATCTCCTTGTTGTCAGATGACCACTTTATCAAATGATGTGCTCTGTTTAGTGGAAATATATTGCCTTTAGCAGTGTCAATAAGTTGGTGGAAAGGAATAGACTTAACACATTAGGATGAGTGCTCAGAACAGTACTTGAGTACCGTAGTGGTTTCTATATTTCACCAACCGACAAGACAGATATGGTTTCACATTGTATCACTGGTGTTATGAATGTAGATAAAGCTCATTAACAAGGCTGTGTAGGTTTAGACACTCAGTCTTTTCACATTCACTTTTGCGTTTATTTGCTCAACCAGTTGACGAGCTTATTCAACGATATGGAGCTGTCCCTGTAAAAGACTAATACTCAGCTCATATGTCTGAAGCCACTGATGGAAAGGCAAATTGACTTGTTTCAGGTCTCCACCTGTGTTCAGAGAGCTGTGGTCCTTTTTCCCGTGAGCTTCAAAGGCTAAACTCTGTCTCTCTCCCTGTCATGGCAGAATCAAACTTCAAAACATCAAGTGTAAAAATGTACAACTGGTCATGTTTTACTGAGCTGAATGCCACTTTCCTCTGACTCTTTGGTTTAGAGATTGGAAGTGCAATCAGCGTTCTTTGCCACAAGCCTCACTGATTGTATACCAATGTACAGTACTCGTCTATAATAACCACCACACCCAGTTTACCCTTCCTGCTATGCAGATGGTGGTGGGTGACCTAGCTGGCACAAGACTGGTCTCAACAGTGCAAACACTATTAGTTCTTAAGTAAGACCTGAGAGCACTCATAAATGTCAAGAAGATGTCAAGTCTAGCCGGCGCAAAAACACACTCGCCACTCAAGCATAATGAAGCTCCAAGCTACTCTCCTCACCACACATGGGCACGGGTAACACCTAGACAGCACAATCATTCAGGGATATACCCACCAGACACCTTCTACTATACACAGAAAGAGGAAGGTTGGAGTCACTCAGCAGCAGCTTACAGCACGTCACTCACAGGTCATTTGAAATGTACATGTTGTTTGAAGTAATGCTGATGTGCACTGTCACCAACCTGGCTCCATTACATTCTCTCATAACAACATTTTCATAGTATTGACTTTGGTCGACTTAAAGGAATACTTCACCCACAAATTGCTCATTTGTATGTCAGTTACTCACCTTGTGTTAACATTGAATTCATGATGAAAATGCTTATCTTGCATGCCTTTGTGATGAACAAATCCAAAAACAAAGAAAATTTTGGATGAACTGGAGTAAAAGGGGGCCACGTTTAGCAAACTCAAAACTACATCAAAACATCTTCTTGCAAACTCTCACACAACTCTTACAGTATAATCCAACTCTCATTTATCCAGTCGTGTGCTCAGTACTTCCCAAACACACAAATTTTTGCTTAAGCTTTACTATTTAAAACACTTGTGCACCTGGGCAAGCGCATGCATTTCATCTCTGCTTGTGCTTTCCATTAAGTACAGTACAAATGCATACACTTCCCCGGGCACGCTGCTCGTCTGTGCGTGGGACAGAAGTGTTTTAAATAGTAAGGTTTTAGTGGAAAGTCATGTTTTTTGGAAATACTAAGCATACGACTGGATAAATGAGACTTGGATTATACTGCATGAGTTTTGTAAGGGTTTGTAAATGGATTTTTTTTTGTATAGTTTTGTTGCTGTTAATTGCATCCCCCTTTTACTTTAATTTGTCAAGAATTTTCTCTGCTTTTGAATTCTTGGTCTGCTCTGGAGGCATCCAAGTTTTCTTTTTGAATGCAACGTGAAATGGGGTGGGTACCGTAAAACTTAAATGATAGCCCAGGCTATTTTTTGCTTAAATCACTGAACTCAACAGGCGTTTATCTGGGACAGGCCTTTAATTCCTCTCACACAAACTCTTGCTCGGCAAAGATAGGAAATACGATGAAATTGTTTATTAAAACCAGTATGAATATTACTTGTATAAAAATTAGACTTCTATGACACTTGTTTTATGGCATTAGCTCAAGTGGGCAGTCAACAATCTGGTTTTATACATCTAAAGAGCTTCGATAAAATGAACTGCTTGGCAACCAGACCAGGCATCTAACTGAGGCAGGCCTTGATTTGTCTAAATGTGTAGCCACATCGGGCTAGCAAAAGGGAGTGAGCGTTTAATTGGGACTAGGCTTTTATTTGAAGTTTTACGGTAACTGATATACAAATGATCATTTTGAGGGTGACATGTTTCTTTAATGTGTTTTTCAGGAGCTGATCACCACCCTCTACATCGGCTTCCTGGGCTTGATCTTTTCCTCCTACTTTGTCTACTTGGCGGAGAAGGACGCTGTGGATGAGGAGGGCAAGACGGGCTTCTCCAGCTACGCTGATGCCTTGTGGTGGGGCGTGGTAAGGCATCTTAACTAGAAAATAGAAATACATTACAAGTCCTGCACTGCTGTGTTTGTACTCTAGTGCTTTCTTCTAAATTTTGTTTTTTTGCAGTGCATATATTACTTGGATGTTGAATTTCAGAGCTTACATACTTGAAAGGCCACATCACATGTACATGAGAAAAGATTTTTCTCTCTAAAGAGCTGTAACAAATAATCTGCACAATGCACTCTCAAGTGGAGTCTTAACTGAACAAATGGAAATGGCCGGCCACCCTGGTTAGACCAATTATTATCCCCCTTGTGTTTTATTCTCATTGGATCTGCGTGCAGCATGCATGCATTGCTGCAACACACACGCAGGTGTGTTGATGTTTTTCGTGAGCAGAGAGGGTTTTGCTTATTTCCCTGTGTTCGGAGGCTCAGGTTTCCAGAGCAGTTAATTAAACATTTGAATTGAAAGCGCAGAGTAATGAGAAACCTATGGCAGCCTTGTGCAGGGGATCAGCGTGCCACAAAGACACGGTAATAAACCATTCACCTCTGGGCTCTTTGGCTCAAAGAACTTTTAGAGCACCAATATAAAGTGTCAGTTCCCTTAATTAAAACTTTAATTGTGGGATTACTACCTTTATGTAACGAGGGTTAGAGGGGTCACGGTGCTCCTCAGTGCTCTATGGAAAGTTGAAGAAAAGCTGTTATTCGTGTTGCTCTGTTCACAATGTTGAGAAAAGAATCACGGTCGGAGATTTGCACCTTTTTGTTTTTGCGAGACCGTAAACTTGAGAGTCATGATATGCCATTACAATAGGTTTGGGCAGGTTTGTGAGTGTTTGTGTGTGTGTGTGCGCTTAGTGAAATGAGATCAGCGCTGATTGGAGAATGCTAAGCTCCTCCAGTGTGTATTCCTTCTCTTGGCACGATTTCCATATTCGGATGTGCAGGTGCAGGGCACAGCTGGAGGACAAGCCAGTGCCATGATTCATGTCCCCTTCTCCCTCCCTCCCTCCCTTACCTTCCCTGCCTCTCGTCTTCCTTCGCCAGTTGCTGATGGTTAGGTAATCGCTGTTTAATTTTAACAGCCTCTCTAACGTCAACCAGAACACAGTGTGAAAGAGAAAGTGGGGAAAATGAGAGCTGATTGTTCTAAACTTGCCATTTTGTAGTTGCGGTGCTTATGTACATTTGGGTGTAATCATACATACAGTACATACGCATGCAGATCAGAAATGATATAAACACATGCACACAGCATGCACTTACACTTTAAGATATTCAAAGACCAGGTCTGTGACCTTTGTGTGGACCTGAGGAGGTTTTCGCCACACACCCGTACATTCTGAATAACAGGGGTGTTTTTTGAGTAGACCATTCCACTCTGATGGTCAGGAGGACATTGTTTAGTCATCGGATTTGTGGATGAGGGATTAAATCCCCCACCTCTCCACCCGCCCCCCAACATACACCCACCCACCCTTCCCGCCCTTGCTCCTTCTTTTTTACCCCCAAAGCCCTTTTAAGTATCTCACCTTACATCAGCCGCTTTGTGTTAGCGCACAACGGCGGCTCACGCGGCACTACTCCATAGACACCCACGGTAAGCCAAGTGTGTTCTGAATGTGTCAGAATTGGCTCGGCTTTCAGAGTGGGTGTACATGCAAATGCAAGAGGTATTTGTTTTCCCCCCCTCAACCCGGCAAATTCCTACACTCACTGAGGATTAGTGGTTGGGAATCTTATTCCCTTTGAGGAGCAAGAGCCTCAAATGCCCCGGCCATCGCTGACAGTTGTGGAGCAAGGCCAGAACGGCTGATGAACTTTCTCTTTATTGTCTAACTCCTGTTATAGACTGCTGTGCTGTGGCGCTTTGAGAGCTCGGCATTGACTGACATTTTCATTAGATAAGAAGCTCGTCACAAATGAGAGGAGATTTTAATATTTCTTTGAATGTAAAATTGTAATGTTTGAGGGGGAATGATTACATTTATACCTAAAGGAAAGGACAAAGAACAGAAGCCCTCTAGTTTCCTGCCTCAACCTGCAGCAGTGTAGCTTTAATTTTACTGAAATGTGTTGACCTTTTTTGCATCAGTGCTTCTATTTCTGTCACACATTTGTTTACAGTCTACTTACAATCATCTTAATAGATTTAAGAGAAACTTTATCCACTCTCTGTTTTTAGGTGACTGTCACCACAATCGGCTATGGAGACAAAATTCCTCAGACGTGGATAGGCAAGGCCATTGCCTCCTGCTTCAGTGTCTTCGCCATCTCCTTCTTCGCTCTGCCAGCTGTAAATATGATTTAAATCTGAATCATATAAATTGACGAGCAGTAAGGAAAGATTCTAATTTTAGATATATTATTTCATTTAGTGCCAGTCTTGATACAAGTTGGTTGACTCCTGTTTTTTATTTTTTAGCGTTGGTATTGTGTTCCAGTGACTGGGTCTATTACTGAACATACAACTTTTTTTTTTTTGAGATTCTGCATCTTCATTCCTCATCCCTACTCTAAATGTTACAACTTTAATATGATATATCTTCTTGCAACCTAATCCTCTCCGATCAGGGTATCCTTGGCTCAGGGTTTGCCCTGAAAGTCCAACAGAAGCAGAGACAGAAGCACTTCAACAGGCAGATCCCGGCTGCAGCCTGCCTCATCCAGGTATATGTTAGCATCAAATGGAAGCATATAAGCTTTAGAAAATGTGGTGTAATAATCCACAAGGTGTACATTAAAAACCCAGTCAGACACAGTCCATCAGAGATTTAACAGGAGACACATGGCCTCTATACCACAGTTTGTATTGGACCCTAGTCATGGCTACAAAGTCTTGTCAATCTTATCTTTTTTTTTTTTTTTTTAAAGGTGCAAACGTGCACTTTCCAGATCTTGCCAGTGAAAGAAAACATTTGAACTGTATTTCTTGTCTACGAATTCCTACTGAGCCATGGAAAAGATGAGCTGTATCATGCTTGCCAAGAGTGAAATGGTAGAGCAGCTATGTTGTGCCAAAAGCTAACCATTACAAGGATAACAATTACCCCGAACACACTGAGACACAAGCACAGACGGTTTGAACACCTGTGACACGAAGACACCTACATGTCTGCAGGGCACTGACAAAACTATGCAGATGTTTTGTTTTACAATACCACAAATAGAGGAGAACTGCCAATATAAGAATAAAGTATTGTTGAATATTACCAGTCAGTCAAACTAATAACAACATAGCACAAATATTAACAGTAAAACAACTGGAGACTAATGCAGAGAGGGATGTTATGGAAGAAATATAGTTAATATTTGTCTGACACATTATAAATAAACAGTAGCAGCAGAAATATAAAAATGTGAAACCAAAAGCCACCTGTGCTTTTTACACGTCACTGAATTTGTAGCTAATATTGCTGCATTACTAACAGATGGTTTTACATTTTTATAGGGGAATCAGAGGAAAATAGGAACATGATTACAGGTGATGTGGATCAAGGCGTTGACTAACACTAATTCTATGCTTTAATCTGTCCTCCTCAGACACTTTGGAGGTGCTACGCAGCAGAGAAACCAAACGGCTGTGCTGCTACATGGAAAATGTATGTCTTAACTCCAGAGGCCGTCACCACAGTGGAACCTGACAACTTCAGCCCTAACGTCAGGAAACTGAACATATCGGTAATTTTCCAGTTCAACTTAAAGATTCAATATCTGGGATTTAGGGGGGATATGCTGGCAGAAATTGAACATAATATAATAAGTAGGTTCTCTTAAATCTGTAATCACCTGAAAATAAGGATTGTCATGTTTTTGTTACTGTAGAATGAGCAGTTTACCTTTACATAGGGAGTGGGGCCTTGTCCACAGAGTCCGACACATTGCACCTTCATATTTTGCACAGAAAAGACAAACCAAACACTAAGCTAAGGGTAGGGCCATTTTTAACATGAAACTGCTTTATTCAGTGTTTTTACCGCTTTAAATCAGCGGGTCCATTCATTTTGGAGAGGAAGAGACCTCTGTGGATAATTCACCTCAACAATGAACACTAAAGGAATTGAGAGTAAAAACTATGCCAAATTTTTTTTCGCCACCGACCTTTTTTCCATGACAAAAACAAGATGATAACGAGCTAAAAATAGATCTTGGTAATGAAAAACTAAGACGAATTGTATGTTTTATTTTCCTTGATGAGACGTGATGATAATGTTCGTGGTCGACTATCTGACATTGAAAACGGAGGGCGGACGTGCTTGCCATTATCTTCAAATGCCGCTTGAGCGTAAGGCTGGTAAACGCCAGTAAATAGCCCGCGCCAGGACATTTCGCTAGCCAGCAAAAACACTCACACCGGAGCAGCGTCAGCTGTTGGTGTGAGTTGTGAGCTGTTATTCAGCAGTAAATAATCAGCTGTGTGTCTGACTGTGGATGGTGGAGCTGCTGAATGGATTTGTGGAGTTAGTTAGTTGCAGAGATGTTGAGCTTCACAAATGATGATCTTAAAGTGTGTGCTCGTCAATCACCCCTTAAACCTGTCAAACACTGCTGGAGAGATGACAGTTGGGTGTGAGTGTTCAGAATTGTAAATGACATTTTTTTTACACCTGTTACCTTGATTTATTTTTTTTTTTGATACACGAACTAGTCTAACTGGATTAGTTTAAAGATGAAAAGAGACATAGAAAACTCAAAGTTCACTAGATGCCACTAAATTTTACACACAATGCTCCTTTAAAGAACCAGAAGCCAAGGTTATAGTGTGGCTCACGTTTGGTGCAGTTTTTATTTCAGATTGATTTACTTTCCTTAAAAGAACAGGAGGAGTCTTTCCTTTTAAAACCACCCTATATCCATTAAATATGTCTTTGAAGCTGTGGGCTGAGGCACCAACCCTGTGACATCCTGGCGTTGAATTCAGCCTGGGACATTTCTTCACATCTATTTCTCTTTCACTGTTATTTGTGTCTCTTTGCTTTGATCTATCCAGTAAAGGTGACACTCCACCCAGAAAAATAACAGCATTCAGTCTTTAGGTTATATGAGCATCTATTTTCTCATTTTCTGGCTGTAGGTGTCTCATATTAAAATGAAAATGTGGAATATGTGGTAATTCTTTATTCTCTGTATATTCTCTAATATATTAGAATAACATTTTCCTTTTTAAATAGACATTAAAAAGAATCCTTTGAACATCAAAAAGCCTACACAAGAGCGTTGTCAGGAAAAGCCGTGCGACTGTGATACTGCGGGGCGGATTTGCATACGTCTGGCCCACACCGTATTGTCTCCTTGTGCAGTTCACCTTTCACAACAATATTAGCTATGTTGTGCCTAGGCCATACAGCATAAAAGGGCAAGTTAAGTTCCCACAAACGTACACACACGCGGAAGGACACACAAATACACGTACACGCAGAAGCCCCCCCTCCTCCTCACCCCCAAGGCCTGACTCTACCAGGATGACTCGAGGCCTTTGTCTCGGCCGGACAAAGACTCAGTCAGTTGAGATGATGTCACCGCCGCCTTTCTCATGGGAGTAAACCTTTGTCTAGTAGAACAACAACAAAAAAATCTTTGTGTAGCATTGAACCCACATGTATTGGGGAGAATGAAGGCTGCTTCCGCTCTTTTCTGTTTCAGCATGTGACTTTCTCCGCTGACTCTCCTCTCTCTCCCCTTTCTCTGTCTTTCAAGATTCCTCTCCTGTTTCTTCAGTGTTAAACAGACTTTGTTTTACTCTCTCTTTTTCCTCCCTGCTCTTCCTGTCTCCTCTCTTTTTGTGCATTTTCCTCTGCCACTCTCTGCCTTGTCTATTTCTTTCTCATTCTTGTTCACAATGTTTTCCCCCCTCTCCTGTTTATATCTAATTCCATCAGTCTGTTTCTTTATCTTTCTCTCTTAAAGTCAGTGTCTGTTACAGTTTCTTTATGCCCTTCCATCGTTCTTTCCCTTTTTTTTTTTCCCTCTTTCAGCCTTACGACACCCACCACCACCTCCCTCTCCCGCTCTCTCAGCTAATGAGTCATTCAAACCTCGGGTATTTGGAGTGAACTGCTGGCCACTTGTCAATGCCAAAGTCTGATCCACTGAGTCCAAATAATTGAGTTTCCATAAAGGCCACGTCCATGACGTTGGTTTGGGTCAGTGGGTCTAAAGATTGGACTGGAGGCACTATTTAGGCCCTCAGAAACTCACTGACTCACACAGCACATAGCTATGATCTCAAAGAAACGGAGATTAAACATGTACCGCTGATGTCACCAGCGTGCAAGCCCAAAGTTTGGTCAGACGATGATGTAGAACAACAGTGTGAGCCATACAGGTACTAAAAGAAAAAATAATGTGTTTTGGTATTTCAGTGTTTTTTGGCATGGGATGGCTTTTTAGCACTAACTAATGCTGAAATGGCCGTGTAAGTTCTCTCAATGCTCAGAGAACGGGTTTCCTGGGAGATTTTGACCACCTGAAATGCATCCAAGTGTGCTGTGTTGTTAACAGGCTAGAACTTTGATTGAATAATTTGCAGCTGTAGTGTTACAACCTTGATGTGCATGTTAAATGGAGTGTAAATGATTTACAGTAAGACCTAGTGTAATCCCTAACTGTAACATCCCACAGTCCAAAGACATGCAGGTTAATTGGTGACTCTAAATTGTCCGTAGGTGTGAATGTGAGTGTGAATGGT
>JAPZEB010000023.1:25656238-25668469 GCA_029783705.1 Chaetodon striatus
AAGACATGCAGGTTAATTGGTGACTCTAAATTGTCCGTAGGTGTGAATGTGAGTGTGAATGGTTGTATGTCTCTATGCGTCAGCCCTGTGATAGTACGGCGACCTGTCCAGGGTGTACCCTGCCTCTCACCCAGTTTCAGCTGGGATAGGCTCCAGCCCCCGTGACCCCTAACAGGATAAGTGGTTACTTTTGATGAAAAGTACAGCATGAGGATGTGGAAATATATTTCAGAATTACTTATATGCCATTATTTAATCAATTTGATTATTTAAATGCACAACAATTTCACCGCCAGTGAAGTTTTGGTTAGAAAAAAAACAGATTTTCCTGATTTAACGTGACTGTTTGTATAAACCACGCCCACTTTTGGTCTTCTGTCTGGTTACAGCAGGCCCCCAGGAGGTGCGCTGGGCTTTGAAGCCAATTTTCATAGTGGCCAAACAGTATAATTACACTGTCACATGATTCGGCCCAAAAACCCTTTTCCCATTGAGTTACATGGTGAAAGAGAAGTCTGTGAATCAGTAGATAAACTTGTTGTTGAGGCTCACAACCCCCTCCAAATGATTTCATCCATTCAGTCCGATTACATTTTAATCTAGGAGAGCTGCATGATTAAAAAATAGTTTTATCCCTACTGAAGTAAACGCAGCACTAAACTGAAAGTTAGCAGCTCGGCCACTTGTGCACTCGCTCTGTGGGCCACACAGTGCGGAAGTAGTGCCGATCATCCCTGGATCAGCTGGATAATTTTATACTTGGCAGTTTAAGCATTTTGGCTTCATGCACCACAGAGCACCTCTTACAGGACTGAACGGGGCCTCGTGTTTCTAACGTGAAGAAGGCTGCTTTAGGTTACAAAATGACTGCTTTGTCTCTAGTCTGTATTACTTGTAAAAGGTTTGCTGGTTGATAATACTATTGGCTGAAACTTCAGTTTGAACTCTTGCGTTTATGGGATGAAGAGGCGGTCCAAATCTAATAAAATCTTTCTTGCCACAACAGTTTCATGCTGACATTCCTGCCTGTGCAGATAATACAGAAAACACAGAAACACAAGAAAGAAACATTATAGGCAACGCTTAATGCAAATAGCAGTGAATCGTTTTTTGGAAACACTAAGAAACATTGTCTCCCTGCAATAACAGAGGCCTTATGGATGCTGTAGCATCACTGACAACCTACCCCCCCTTTGCAGCAGAGGGGTTTGCATGCTCCTGTGATCCATTTTGTCAGTCTCTTAAAATAACTTTGTGTCTGAGGCACAATAATAAAGCGCGATTCTAAGTCCTGACATATATTATGTTTATTAACTGGGCTGATGTTTCTTCTGTCTGTCAGAAAAAGGGACCCAAGAGGAGGTTGAAGTCCAGAGGAAATGGCGCCATGGGTGTGGCCTCAGAGAGAGCTGTATCGATCCCCCAGATCACCTACGACCACATTGATGACTCTGAGGAGAAGAAAGACGTCTCATTTTTCCTGGAGGAGCCAAGAGGAGCTGTTGAAGGTAACCAGAGAGAGCGCTGCTTTCATGTTTCACAGCATCCAAACTGATATCACGTAAATGTAAAGGGTTATTGTCGCTCTTTTTTCAGCTCATTAACTGAACTGCACGTATTTCAAAGAAAATCAGCTAACGTCTATGAATTGCCTTTCTTCCAACATCTCAGTCCCAGACAAGTCAACTCGCCAAGATTACACATGAAAGCACTGAGCCCTGTTTTATTACTGCTTGATTAAACTGACTTCATTTTGGACTTCTTAATAACAGAACTTTTATTCCTGAACTCGACACCTCAGAATGCCGTATTCTGTGAAGGCGTCTTTTTTAAGGTGTTTTTGAATTGCATTGAATATCGTTGTGAAGATATCTTTGCTGTTCTAATGCAGTGAAAGGCCAGCTGGCAATGAAGCCCGCCTGTGTCATGTGGAGGACATTTTGACGAAGTGAATTACTGCAGTAATGAAACCAACTTTTTTTTCCTGTTCCTCTTAATACACTTTTGTTTGATGAAATAATGTGTGTCGAGGGCCGTGAAATGATGTCATGCTGCCTTAAAGGCCTTGGAAATCCATTATTTCCGTAAAAGTTTGATGTGTTTTTGCATTCAGGGCATTGAAATGGCCAAAACAACTCCATGATAAATTACATTTTTATGGTACTTGCTTTAAAAATATTAGCTGTCAGCTTGTACTTTTGTGTTGGCAAGTGTTTCTCCTACTTATTTTTTTAATGCCTGTGAAAATATATACTGTAGATAACTGTAAAATGAGATCTCCTAAATAATTCTGTTGCCAGCCTAACAAATCTAATAATGCACGTATTTTTTTTTTTACACATACAGGCTAGTGGAGTCACCACAAGAGCTAGAAACAAGACACTTTTACTGTGTCACATAGGCATTTGGATTACACTCACTCTGCACTCTGTTGGGTGCTTACCTCTTGCACTGCTGCTGCATGGTGAGAGAACATGCTAAATCATAATAACTCATCTCATTAGTTCATTTTTTTGCAGAGCTATATATTGGTAAGACGTGATACATGTGTGAGCAAATCTGGCAGCAGCAGAAGGTAGCGATTATTTATGTATGCTACATAGGCCAAACTCTCTAAAGTCTGCCAAAAACTGGTGCGAGTACAAGCCCAAGTACAGCCTCTACAGAGTCGTTAGCACAGCTGGAGACTCTTAGTCATAATTAAAATTCTGTCATTATTATTAGGGGTGGGGGGGTGGGGAATCGATAGAGCATAGTACTGCAATATTTTGCATACAAATGATTAATATGGCAAATTCAAATTAAACTTTTGGTGGCTTACTAGAATAACAAAATCAGTTGCGTTACTACTATAGATCCATTCTCCTGGAATGAAAAGGATTGAAGTGAGATGAAAGGACTGAAGAACTCTTTTTTTAGATAAAACGGGTGTGGACAAAGTTTTTTCCTTCGGACACATAATTTGCAGATGGAAAAAAGTAATAAATTGCAATTTATGTTTCCGCAATACACAGCATATTGCAAAAAGTTTAAAATCATGATAATATTATATCGTGACTCAATGAAGTATCACCTCAGGAAAGATGCTCTTTTCATAAAATTGGGCTATCTATGCAGTTGAACAGAGGTGGAAAACAGGGGAAAAGGGCTGTGGCATTCGCTTTAGCTCAAGAGGTAGAAAAAGTACTGAGTAGCAGTAAGTAGAGGAGTGTGTGACTGTGCGTGACTGTGAGTCATGAATGGGTGAATGTGACATGTAGTGTAAAAGTGCTTTCAGTGATTGGAAGACTCGAAAAGAACTAAGGGCTATACAAGTGCAGGTCCATTTAAATGCTCCTGCTGCGTGACATAATGTGATCTTGGCTGTTTTGACACAGTAAACAATATGGCAGCCAACTGGTAACAAATTATTTCAAATTATAGTTAAATGGTAAATTAAATATGTTCCTGAGACCATTTTAGGCAAGATCAGGCAACACAGTAACAGAATCTTGGTTCATATTTGATCAGCACTGCTTAGTTTTACGTTGGATCTCAGTTTTATCAGCCTCCCTTTTTAAAATACAGAAAACAGTATGGCTGTTCACAAACTCTTCACAAAGTCTCGCACTACAGCCAAGAAGAGCTCTTTTTAGGCGAAAAATATACAATACAGTTATAAAATCTTGATTTATATTTGATCAGTGCTGCCTAGTCTTACTGTTTCATCTGAGTTTGTTCTTTGTTTGAGAGATAGAAAGAGGGACGGTTCTCTCTCTCTTCATCCGCTTCTATACTCTTTGTACAGCACTACAATCTGTTGTTCCAACAACAGCCCTAGAGCAGCAAAAATCTGCTGGTTGACACGTGTCGCAGTCGGAAATAAGCAGAGAGATCTAGGTGTGGGTGAAATGGAGGGAAGTTTACTTCAGTTCATTAACACATACTACTCACACTGTTATGATACAAAGCTGGTTGAAAATCAGCAGGAAGTATTGTTTTAGTATCGTGATAATAGCGTATTGTAGGGCCTCTGGTGATTCCCACCCCTAATTATTTTATTGTCACTGTAACTAACTTGAAGTACAAAGTGATTACAGAATAGAGAAGCTCTTTAAATGTGGTTTTTAGAGCTAATCACAGCTTGGTTCCTTCAGTTCATACATACAGTGGAGACCCTTAAACATTATAGGATGAGTTGTTATGTGCCGCTTTCTCATTTTCACACAGTAAACAGAGGCCCTATCCTGATCCCCTTAGACCCAAGATGGCTGCCAGGTGTCTTCAGTAGGCCAGATGGAAGCCATTACAGTCTCAGTGGTGATTAGAGGTCATGGTTACAAGCTCTTTACTGCTTCACTTGTCCCCCTTTGCTGGCCACAGACACACACTGCGCTTAAGTGGAAAAAAACTTTAAAATACGGGCTTGTCAAGGTTACAAGTGGGAATTTCTTGTTATACTACTTGCAGATTACCAATATTGCTGCAGTCAGGCCAAAGCCAAGTTGTATTTTCTTTTTGACATCAGGCTGAAAAATGCTCGGATAAAATAATGGTGCTGATTTCAGATCATTCAGTACCCAAACAATTGTGGTTTTTAATTGTTGCCAGCACTCGCACATAACCATAGAAACTATAGTTTTTAAAATGCATGTTTATACACGCAGTACATAATCAATGACCGGGTGGTTAAGGGGTTGGCGGTTAAACTTCCTGTCTTAAAAGCCATCCCCGCCAAATGAATTGACCCAGACTCCAGGTTAATAAATGCACTTTATGAGTTTTTCCTGTCAAAGCGTGCTATCATAAAAGGAGCTGGAGTGACATAAACTTGACATAAAGGTAGACCATCACTAGAAGAGCAACCACTTATGAGGGGAAATGTTGTTTAGTTTCCGGCTTAATTGGGTGGATCTTAGATAACGAAGGAAAACACATGTCTTAAGTCCATGTGGAAAAAGCAATCAAATCAAACTAGATGTCAAACCAGTTCAGCAGCACAGTTTATCCACTATTCATTCACGTATTTACCAGCAACAAAACAAGCATGCATATCATATGTACTAATAATTTTAAATAATTTTTTGCTTATATAATCAATGAATAAACATAAATACACGTGGTGAAACTGTGAAGTGGAAAAATGAATTGGCCAAGCTGCGTGACATGAAGCCATGTGAGGAAGCCTGCAGCCCGCTGTCACTAATGATAATGTGCAGAGTTGAAACAGCGTGGGACTGTATGATCTCTGCTTCTGATCCAGCCATAAAACAGGCATCTGCAATGTCAACTGTCTACACCAGAGCTGCTGCTTTTATATTTATTGTTTCAACCATCACTGTTTCAAAGAGTAATGGAAGCGTAACACGCATTCGATTTTTGTTTGTTTTATAAAACAGCACTTGTCTTAAATAGCAGACTGGTTTCATTTAGATTTTGAAGTTGGGGTTTAAGAGTCAGCTAATAAAAGCTGGCATGGTAATGCAGTTTGGTTGTTTGTGAACTAAGTGCACGATTGCATGAAGGGAAAATATGCATGAATAGAAATGTCAGCTGTGCCTCCTGCTTTTTCCTGCTGGTTACAGTCATGGATGTATAGAGAGACCTGGATACAGCTTTGACTGCAGACCCTTGTTTATTCCTATGAAAGTTGCTCAGTGGTGCATGAAGCGAAAAAAGCTTTATATCCATGGTATGAAATTACCTGGATGATCAGTACTGCTTCCTCATCACTGGGCCCATGGAGCTGGCACACTAGAGATTTACGGCTGCTGACCACAGCCTAGTCCGCCTGGGTGCACCTGAGCAGCTGACATCGAGTTTAGCAGTGTGCTAACTTGAATGGGGATAAAATAGTTTAATCTTGCAGCTCTGTTAGACTTTCCCAATTTTATAGGATGAAATGGATTAAATCTGAATTGGGAAATGAGTCATTTTTGTGTTTCTGTCCAGCTGGTGAATATAAGATTCACTCTCGTCTAGCTCTGTCTTTGGTCTCCACCAACTCCTTAAGGGAAATACCTGGATCTTAAGCTGTCTATTGCTCCGCTATGCTTACTAGCTAGTTGCTAACTGTGTTTGTAACTGTGCTTTTTTGTGCTAAGCGAATAGTGTGCAGTGGGTGGTAGACTAAAAACAGCTTCCTGCTGTGGCCAAAAACGACACTTAAAGAGTGGTGACAGTGAACCATACAACAATGTTGTGGGCCAGACAGCTTAGCGATGAGCTGAAACTTGTTTAAAAACTTTGAAAAGCTGAGAGCTGCTGCAGATTCAGATGATATTTTCTGTTATTACATCATCACATCAACACCCTTCACCATGTTACATTGTGTTAACATTGACATGCTAAATCAAATCTTGAGCACAGAGAGGACGATCATACTTGACTATCTAGAGGAAGTAAATGTCATAACAAGGTCTCCGTTGGTGAAGATGCGGAAGGATCAATTGTCAATTGAGATATTGTTATTATAGTGAAAACCGCTTATATGGATCAAAAAGCTTTGGACAGAATCATTCATACACAAATGCTGTTTAAATAATAAACAGTTTCAACTATATAAAAATATTGATATAGCTGCTTTACATTAACACAATCAAGCGAAGTGGTCGTCAACAAACATATTTATTATTTTAAGCTCAAAAATTATAATTTGTGCAGTTATTGTATGGGTACAGTAATTTTGAGGCTCTTTCTGATCCAGAAATTGACATAAAATCAATCATGTTCCCAAAAAGAAGGAAATAATTGAGCAACAAAAATGCTGTTGTGTTGCACAACAGGAGCAGCTGTTGATAAGTTGGAAGGAAGTGTCATTGTTGTGTGCTCCAGCCATGTTGTAGTCTCATATTAATGATATTTCCACCTTTCTTTGCAGGAATCGCCAGAATGTTCAGACAGACAGGTGAGTCCTTCTAACTCCATCACAGTTGCACTAAATGGGCTCTCCGGGGATTGCGGGTTATGACGTTTTGTTACAGAGAAGAAGTTAACAAATAAAAGTTTCCATTCCAAAATCCAAGTGACAAGAAAACAGACTCTTTTATATTATTCTTTGTGAAAACTGCAGAGTTAGTATAAAGTGTATGTGTGATCACTGCTCTGTCTAACCAGTCGCCCCTTCCCCTGGTTAAGTACTTCTTTTTCTCCTATTAAAAAGTCCTCTGTGTTAATCATTAGCTAGCCTGCCTTTTTAATGTGGCCCAGACAGTATTTTAATTAGACTCGCTGGCTGGCTGGGCCTTTGTCCCCAACCGGACCAAACCAGAGCCAAGCAGAGAGACTCAGACACTGGTCCTGGGTTGACCTGGCCTGTTTTCTTTACTGGGTGCCCTGCCAACACCACGGGTGAGGAACAGGGCTGCCCTGGCTAGGAATGGGCAGGACTGTGGGGACCTAGACTGGGACACTAAAGAGAGGGAGGGGGGTGGGTGGGTGTGTGGAGTTGATAAGCGGCCATTGTGGAGCTCCAGTGGTCAGAAATAAACTGGGCATTGTTTGATTAAGTCAGTGTCCGGCTTATCGCTCCACTTATCTGTCTGGCCCTACCCACCTCCCTGTCTGTGAGAATCTCTCAATGGAGCGCCCTCTCTGTCTCTGTACCTCCATCTCAGTGTCTTTTTTTTTTCTGCATGTATTCTTTCTCTCTCTGTCTCCTGACCTTGGCTCACGCTCTCCCAGCCAAAAACATTTGCACTGATGGGCCAGATAAAACTACATATTGTGAATAAACCCTTATCCTGTTTGTGTAGCTGATAAGCCAGTTCACGTCTCCGTCAGTGAGCTGATGTTGATGCTAAAGGTGGCTCTTGTTAGCTCTGGTTACCCCCCCCCCCCTTCTCTCTTTCTCAATTGCTTTCTACCCGCTTCCGGATTGGACAATGTTAAACAAACCCGATGATGGAATACGAGAGAGGTTGAATGGATTTTTTCTTTTTGCTTGAATTGGACTGGTCATTCAAACAGATTTGCCTCTCCATTCTTTATCACAATGGAGGCCTGGTGGTTTG
Source organism: Chaetodon striatus (assembly GCA_029783705.1). Taxonomy (NCBI): domain Eukaryota; kingdom Metazoa; phylum Chordata; class Actinopteri; order Chaetodontiformes; family Chaetodontidae; genus Chaetodon; species Chaetodon striatus. Next base: position 25,664,230 of record JAPZEB010000023.1, read on the forward strand.
TTGGAGAGACTTGTCAAACTCAGACGCTGACAGTCTGACTGCAGGTCAAGACCTCGCTACACATGTTGTTCTTTGCTGTTGTTTTTAGCCGTGCCAGCAGCCAGCCAGCTGCACTGTTGAGCCGGAGCACGGCGGACTCTGTTTCCTCACATAAACCATTCAAAAATATGTAACTACAAATACCCATATGTAACTATAAAATATGTAACTAAAAAATACTTTTACCCAGCTGATAAAGGATATTTCCTTCCTAAAATTTTGTTTTGTATCCTTAAAAAAAACCCTCCATGGTAATTCAGAAATACAGCACTAAACTGTGCAACAATGAAGAAACCCATTGTTAAAAAGGATGTTTGTTTCAACTTTTTTCCTTTCTTCTTTTCTTCCTTCTCCTGTCTTTTAATTATTCTTGCATGACATCAGGCCCGCATCATTCTTGGTCGTCTTTCACTCTGAGCTGCCCTGCCTCTCCAGGTATCTTCCTGTTTCTTTGTGTCTGCTTTTGTATCTATCATACTCACGATTGAAAATATCTGCACTTCTAGGCTAATTTTGCCTTGGTCCATAACTTTGTCATTTGTTTCAAAATGTCCAACTAATATTCAACTTAAAGGTCCAGTGTGTAAGCTTTAGGGGGATTTAGTGGCAGCTAGCAGTGAGGTTTGCAGGTTGAAACCAGCTGAAACTTCTCTCGCTTAGAATGTTTAGTATTTAGGAGGTTTTTATCAGGGACCAATTTTTTTGCAGAGGTCTCTTCTTTCCCAAATCAAAGTGACTAGTTGATTCAAACTGGTTAAAATGCTGTCAGTCAGTCAGTTTTTCCCTGTTGCTGTTCGGTGCGTCGCTGATAATCTGATAACCTTATGTGTGCTTAACTTTTTTGGCAATCCAGACATCTGGAGGTTTTTACTCAGAGGTGTCCTTCTCTCTAAAACAAAGAGATCCAGAGATTTAAAACTGTAATAATACTGAATAAACCAATTTAACATTACAAACTTGTGTTTCTGCAGCTGCTAGCCCAGCACTTGCTAATGTATGCTCGCCTTTTTTTTCTCTAATAACTTAGATTCAGACGTTCAAGAGGGTTTTATTGTGAACTGATTTATCTGAAGAGGTTTCTTACCCTCCCAAACAAATGGACTTTGTGATTTAAACCGGTAAAAACAATGAAGTAGTTTCACGCTAAAAAGTCAGTGTCATGGAAGGACGACTCGTCATGGAAGGGCTGCTAACTACGGTGGCTGATGCAAAAACAGGTACGGCCCTATCTAGAGCCGGTGCAACATGGTGATCTCTGTGAACAAGGACCCACTCCCTATGTAGATGTAAATGGCTTTTTCTAAGGTAACGAAAACACCATGATTCTTATTTTCAGGTGACATTAGGAAAACATTACATTATTTTATTTTCCATATCTGCCAGTACATCCCCCTCAATCCTACACACTGGACCTTTAAAAAATAAAATAATTCCTTTATGATGTAAAATAGTTCCTAAGAGAAGCCAAACTATGTGCATTAATATTTACTTGAACTCTTTTTTACATATCTGATAGTGACAGCGCTATGCAGTGCAGCAATGGCATTTTTCTTTCCAATCAAAATTAATTAATTAAAAAAAACATAGCCTCATTATAAATTAAGGCAGGTTTACACTTGTATTACAGTTTACCTGCCTGCAAATTTTACCTGTTATCTCCGTCCCTTGCAGTACGAAGGAATCATGATCACAGCACCTCCATCGACATCTCCCGCGCCAACAGCTTAACAGACGAGCTGGACTACATGACTGAGGACATCCCCCTGCCTGTGGTGACAGCTCAGTAAGTCTCAGCAAACTTCCCCTCTGCTCTTCTTTGGAGCCCCCTTCTCCCTCCGATCCATCACCCTGCACTGACCTCCATTCTTTGATACATATAATACTGATTTCCCTACTTGTCCTCGTACCTAAAGGCCTTTTGTCAGACCCGAGAGCCCCTCTGGCTGCTCTCTAAATGAAGTTGTTTTGTTGAACTCTCTTGAGGGTTAAAGAGACTCTCGAGGGCCAAGGCCATATCAGGTACAGAGAGTTATAAAGGGGATTATCCCTTTAGTCTTGAGGGAAATGTCAAAGAAATCCCTCTCAATAGGTTGTAGGACATGTTAAGGTACCGGATGGCTTGTCACCACATGCCCTCGTAGGATTGGGAATTCACTGCTGTCGGTTGCTGTGTGAATGCATGTTCCTTCCTCCCGCTGACCCGCTCATTCAAATGAGTTTCATTAATGTGAACCAAAATGTAATTCTGATGTAATTGGATTTTCTTGGCTTCCTGTGTTAACGTGTTGTAGCAGAGCATGTTAATGACTGCTGCAGAAACACTTAACTCCCCATTATTTCTCTACTGTCTGCTGCTTTTTCAGCAAAAGACCAGTTCTCCCACAGCCGTGTTTTCACATGTTTACACTATCAACAGTTACTACAAGTGCTCACATAGAAACAAAGTGGAAGGACTTTGCACAGACAACATGTCAACAGTATTGTTTGGCTTAATCCCAGCAGTGGGAGACTGCTGGAGTGCCTTTCCCACTGGGACCGAGTCATGTAGCTTCATTGCATACAGATTAGGTGATTACATACTGAGCAGGCAGGTATTACTAAGTCCAATAGGCCTAAATGCAAAGGGTTAGAGGCTTCAATAGAGTCTGGGCTTTAAAAAGCTTTGAATGCTACACATGGCTGCTGTGTAGCTGATGTTGTGGATATGGTTGTTCCCTTTCATTAATAATAGATGTGGTTAATCCATAAGGCCTCAGGTGACAGCTCAGGTGCTCTGAGAGAGTTTGTTTTATTTCATGGTTTCCTCATGATGGGTCACAGGTGTTGTTTTCTGACCAATCTTACTGGGCATTCACGGACCATTTTGTTTTACAACATACCGTATTTAAGTTTTCAAAAGGACTCGATGACTACGCTTACACAGTAGTACAGTTTTTGCCTTTTTTCCCCAAAAAAGACGACAGTCCTGCTAAGCTGTTTACGTTGCTAATGAAAGTTAATATTTCACTAATATTCCTGTTTACATGCAGCCGAGCATCCTCCAATTGATGTGCCCTAACATGACGTTTATGACGTCAAAGGTGTGCATGTAAATATAGTCATTGTGGTCCTTTCTAATTGCACAGAGGGCAGCTAATGTCCTAAAAGTAAAGTGACTGTGTGAAAATGAGAGGAGCTCTCTCTTTTTGTATTTAAGGTCTTATAGTTAGTTTATTCTCATACTGTAGATGTGTGTCAACTGTTTGTTGTTCGTTACTGTATTCCTGGCTATGAATTCAACCCCACCCTCTGTTGGCCCTGCAAATCTGCAGTCACCTCTGCTCTGTTCACCTCCATCTCTGGCCTTTTAGTTTTTCTTATTCATTCTACATTCTCCTTTCTGTGCCCTCTTGAAAACAAAAAAGCTGGTAGCACAGAGTCATTACCATAAAGGGTGAAAACTTTACATAGTTTTGTTTCAATTTCCAGTTTAAGTTCAAAATATCCAAAGGGTGATAAAGGGTGATCCTGTTAACGTAAAAGCACTAACAAAACAACCTTTAACAGTAAAACGAGAGTTATGAGCAGCAGAACTCTTCCTCTCTTTCTTGCAGTCTTTTGACCCACTCGTTCATGGCACTGGTCCAGGACTCTTTCTCCACACAGCACTTGAATTCCACAAGGCACTGTACTGGCTCTCCTGCTATTCTTCTTTCTCTCTTGTTTTTCCCCCTTTTCCCTCCACCTCTCCATCCTTCCATCCACCCTGATCTTATCTGCTAGTCAAAGGGAGACCATGGAAAATGTCATCCTTGACATACCATAGAAACCATGACTAGCCGCGACCCAAACTCCTATTAATCATTTAGAATATGATATGAGCGCCACTCCTGGAAAATGTGATTACAGTTTCTCACGTCTTATTTTATGGGCTGTTTTTCTTTTTTTTTTTTAAAGGGATCCCATTGTTTTTTATTATCAGTGCTGAAGAATAAGACGTGTTCATGCTTGGAACTTCTTATCATAGCCAAACATTTGTCTTCCCAGGTGTCTGTACTGTAATAGTAAGATATGGTGGCCATCATTGTATCAAAGAAGGTAACTGAGACCAGTCGCCCGCATGTTTACGACATTAATGTAATTACTAAATTATATATTTTGGGCGGGGCAACACAATGGTTTGAGTTGAAGGTGTGAGAAAGAATAGTATCAGTAACATTGT
>JAPZEB010000023.1:25689331-25701408 GCA_029783705.1 Chaetodon striatus
GGCTTGGAGTAAATAACAAGTTGGCCTTGGACTTTCCCTTCAGGACGTTTTGCTCCGTGCAGATCCCGCCACAGTGGACTGGATGCAATCTGATCAATCTGTCATCCCGTAGAAACCATTCGTCAGACGTGTTTTTAAAAAGTAACACTTAAGGCAAGAAAACGTCAACGGGAGAGATGTTATTTAAGGAACAGATTCAGGGCAGTGTACTAGAATAACCTTGCAGCTCTCCGAGTTGCATTTTCCACACTTGTTCTAATGGAGTAAAGAGTTAGACGTCCCAGACTTTCTCCTTAAGATAGTTTGTCATTTGTGCACAAACTCCAGATTGGAGTGGAGAGGAGGGGGAGGCCAAGGAGAATCCACACGGGGGGGGGGGTCGGTGGAATGGATTCACCTCGTGTTTGAGGCTTGCGGAGGAGAGACGAGGGTGAGAGGAGTGCGGCGTGTGTTGGTGTAAGCAGGGGTTCATCTCACGGGGATGTCAGGAGCATTAAAACAAGCCGTTTTTCAAGCGCAAAAGCCGGCAGCACCCGTCCACTTGCTCTATCCTGGGTGCTGAGGCAGACTCACTGAGTGTGTGTGGGTTTTGTGTGTACAAGGTAGCTGGAGAGTTAGATAGAAACATTTCTGTGCACCATATGGACGACATACAGTCAAAAAAAAAGAGCAGATTTTGAATAAAAACACTGAAACAATTTAGGCAGAATGTGAGTCAATGCTACCAAACTATTAGTTTTGGGTGAAGACCAACAATCCCCCTGTGTTTTGCCGTGTTCCCTGGTAGCTCTATAAAACATTGTTTGGACAAGAAAGCAGACATTGTTATTTGCCTAAATTTTTATTAGTAAATATGACTTTATGAGCTCTGAGTTTCCATCATTTTTATGCCATTTGCATTTGGTCATTTGTGTGCTATGAAATCTAAATCAAGACCTCATTTGTTCCCCAACACTAAGTATTTTGTACTGAAACAAAAGAGCCATAATGTTGTTATTAGATATGTGTTTCCAGCAAAATTGTTTATGAAACAATCAGTAATGATCATCAGTTTGTTTCGTGGAGTCTGGTTTTCATCCACAGTTTTGTGTAAAGAAAACTTGCCAAAAAAATTAAATGTTATTTAGTCAGCCTATTAATGCATGTACACCATGGGGATGGTTTAAATTTATTCAGCCCATACGGGAAATTGTTAACAGTTATTTATTTATTGATTTACTGTTGCATCTTGATTTTCAGCTACTTTGTGTGGGTGTATATCTTTATAGTTCAATCAGAAATGAAGCGTATTCTGTCTTTTTCACTGATTTATATGTTAAACTGTCAACGTATACATTGTGAAATGTTTTGTTATTCGAAATAGAAATGGATTTAAAACATCTCAGTGATGCTATATATGCATTAACAAACAAGGCCTCACTTGTAACCCACTTAAAACAACCCATGACCTTTCTTTTGCTTTTAATCTTGGGTCATTCCTCATGTGTGCTTACTTAATTGCCAGGGTTATGACTGATGAAAGATGAACCCATCCCTCTGCCTTCGCTGGGAGTAGATTCATACTAACCCCCAAGCAGGGAAAAGCAATAGGAAGCCAAAGCAATAAAAGGCTTTGACATTGATGGGCCTGTTTCCCAAACACTTAGGACCTTAAGTCGTCTCCTCTCAAGTCTGGCTGGAGGGGCCGGGGCTCCACTTCTTATTGCTGTGTCTGACCAGAGTCGCCATGCCCCAGAGAGGGTCGACATTATGGTCTTGGCCCCTTAGTTCCTGTCTGACTGTCTCTGTCAGCCGCTGAACATGCTACAGGACTTGGCGTGGCGGTGGGGTAAGTGGGTGAGGAATTTCTGTGTGTGTCGAAGGCCTTCAGCAAACAGCCCTCACAGTGTGAAAGCAAATACAGAGACCTGTTCTCTCGTGCAAAAAACCACTATGTCTGACGGTCTGCTGATTAGACACAAGTGGAAACAGGAACAAAGGGGAAGACTGGTGGTAATTACAAGAAAATGTAATAAGCTTGAACACAGTTTCTTTTGAATTTGCAGTAAATTTGTCACGAAATAGTCTCACGATAATGATTTTCTTCTTTGAGTTCTGTAGCATGTGGTAAACCTTGCACAGTCACAGGCACCTATGTAAAAACATGGAGCACAGCCATACTGAAATAACCATTTTCAGCCTAAGAAAAATGACTTGGCTTCATTTTCATGTTACTTTGAAAGGATTAAAAGCCAACACCACCTCCTTTTTTTTTCACTTTGCTGTTGAACAACTTCTTAACCCCCTCCGTCCGTCCATTTGGCTTCACTGACTGGATTAAGTTCATGCACAAGGCCCCTACTCATGCCAGTGGATTGCTTATGACAGGCCCTTATGCAGACACCTTGACTGCCATGAGCAATTACTTTAAATACACAGGAGAGGGCCAGAGCTGGGCTGACCTGTGGGAGGGTGAGAGGGGTGGAGAGACAGAGGGAGAGAGGCACTTAAAGAGAGGGAGAGGTGAAATGGGAGGAAAGAGAAACACCCCACGGCTAATTCTAGATTATGTAAAATTCTGTGCTTTTTTTTTTTTTCCCCTGAGTAACACTTTATGAGTGTCACGAGTGAAAGGTATTAGTACTCGCAAGTTTAAGTGGAGTTTTCTTTCCTCTTGAAATGACATGTAGTTCTGTGAAACAGCTACAAAATCTTTAGCTGTCATTTGTAATCAGATAGCATTCACATCGCATCCATGCAACTGGATCGGTCTCCTCCCCGTGGCTCTTACAACCTGTTGGGTTAGCGATACTTAAATCCATCCCTGTCTCTGTTCATTGCTACAGTTTAGATAGACTTACCTGTCTGTGCGCCTGACAGTGTCAAAACTGACAGCGGTCCTGATCCCTCCCAGTCTCCCCCGAGCTCAGTCTGTCTGTCGATCAGGTTTCATACAGATCTGGACTAGCTCTGTTACACTACAGGCCTTGTCCCCGTTGCTGTGTTTTTGCTGGCTCTGCTCTGTTTCACCTAAAATTAGGGAGGGTCCTCAGACACTGACTGGGCACAACGAGTGCAAAGAGTTCATCTGGGTTGTTGGTGTTGGGGTATAGTTTGCAATGTATATGAAAGGGAAGGGCTTGTTTTTTAAGTGGCTGTGAAACGCAGCAGTGCTTTGAGTGTGTTGAAGGTTTGATCCCACATCCATCACTCTGTTAATCCAGGGTGTTGTTGCAAGGTTTTTTAAAAAAAATAAATCTTTGTGTAGAGAGACATTATTATTTTAAATGACCTGTTTTTGCATCTTCTCCAAGAGTGCAGTTGCTACACTAAAGTACCACTGCTGAAAGCATAGAGAGGACCTCAGGCTAATTTCTGGTTTCATACTTGCATGTAGGGCTTCAACTAAGAAATGGTTTTTCTGTAAATATATTTCATTGATTTTCAGTGTCTTTATCCCACAAAAAAGATACAAAGCATGTATATTTGACATCAATTCAACCATTCCCCCCCGACTATAAAGAAACACTGTTCATCGTATATATTGAGAACTTGAAATCAGAATCCCTGACTACATCCAGGTAAAGGAGGGAAGCTTGCTATCTGCTGTCATGCGACATTTATAGGTACCACCTTAGTTTTGGGAGGACCCTTTGAGTGTGTATTAGATTTTTTTCTAACTTTAAGAAATACATAGCATCTCTGACCCAACAACAAAAGGATGGGAGAGCTCCAATTTAGATGGATCAAACGTCTTGCCAAGAGAGTATTGAAAGTTATACCCGCGTGGGCTTTATTTGGTAAGATAGCACAGGATTCCTTCAAAATAAAGCTGAAAATTGTGCAGACTGGATTGGGGTCCAATCGGGTTTCAAACATCTTGGTAAAGGCTTTAAAAATACTTATTCATAAGGTGGAGAGGTTTGGACACAACTAAAACATATGCATTAAGTCTGTTGGCTGGCCTGTACATCGAGGGCATAATCATCAGTAAGATGAGCTGTATGAACCACTTTCAGTTGTATAAAGCTATGTTTAGCAGATGTGGAAGATGCATGTATCAAGTCTAAGACAGAGTCCCGTTGGACATCCTAGGCCATTTTTCTATTTTCAGGGGAGTGTGGATTAATATCGTTAATGAGCTCGTAGATCAGGGATATCACTTCTCTATGATCTGAGTTCAATTCAAGGATACAGTCCATATGTGATTCCATAAGTACTTTTTTTGTCAATTGATCGTTCAGTCATGTTCTTGAATAATTGATTAGTTATTTGGTCTATGAAATGTCAGAAAATGGTAATAAAAGTCATTCAGTGACATCCTTGAATGTCTTGTTTTGTCCAAAACCCAAAGATGTTCAGTTTACTGTCATAGTGGAATTAAGAAACCAGAACATATTCACATTTAAGAAGCTGGATTGAGAGAATTTTTAATGGATTATCATATTAGTTTGCGATTAATTTCATAGCTGATATTGAATAGATTAATTGTTGCAGCTCTAAACAGCTTTAAACAAACCAGATTATTTACTTATTTTGAAGAGAAAATGAAGGCCCAAATTGTCTATTGTAAATATTCAGTTTACAGGCCAAGTTACGGGTTCAGCTTTAAACTACCGTACTTACTTTAGTATTCCAAACAATTTGGTTGCACTCACTCGTTTACAACGTGTCAGATTGTCTGACTGCTCATTTCCTGCTCCCAGACTTTGTTGTAGTGATGCAGCTGTGTTTGCAATCACTTTGATGTGTGTAATCTTGACTTAACCAAAGACTGTATAAAAATAATGGACATAGCCACTGTGACGTCACCCATTGGTCTGTGGACTCCCGTTTTGAAGGGATGATTTTAGCATTTCAGCAGTTGCTATCTTGGATTTTGGAGCCAGAAGTGACCGCCTGTGAAAAGCCCGTCACTCAAAGAGGCTCAATGTTAATTATGCGTAACTTCAAGCCAAAATAAAATTTATTGGCTGAGTTATATAAAAATTCACCCCCTGTGCAGCTGTCATGAAAGGGGAAATTAGCTATAGAGACCAAAACAGGTTTTGTACCAGGCTGTAAACATGTTTATTTCTGCTGTAAAGTTTGGCTTTTTAATATGGATGTCTATGGGGATTGACTCACTCTTTGAGTCAGACTCAAGTGGCCATTCGAGGAACTTCAGTTTTTGGCACTTCTAGCTTCATTTTACAGCCCCAGAGGTTTGTCGGTTGGACTTGACCAATAGGAATTACGGTTGAAACAACACAAATAAAAACAGTCATAAAAAAATGTGTTGTTCCCCAAACTTTTCATTTAACTTGGTTAAAGGGAGGAGTAGTTTTCTGTGTGTGTGTGAGTGAGGCTATATCTGGTGTGTGGACAGCGCTACAAGAGAGCTGTTGATGAGAGCCTTAGATATTTGAGAGAATGAAGAAGTGGTGAAGGCCAGAGTTTGTGTGAGGTGAACCAAAGCTTTTGCACTTTGCACATGCTTTCCTTCGCTTCTTTCTCAGCAAACGTTTTTCTCTCAAACTCTCTTCTCCTCTTGACATACACACGCACGCACACATGGTGTAATGACGAGAAGAGTGCGGAGCTGCTGAGCTGTTCCACATGTGTAGGGTGCGTCAGATCAAATTAGGCCTCGTTGACAAAGGGCCTTTTACACACAGGTGGATGATTGGGGAGCGGGGGCTGCAGTCAGCCAGTCAGTCCAAAAGCCCAGTCAGTCAGCAAACCAGCCAGTCAGTAAGTTAATCAGTCAACCTGCCACTCAGACGGCAACTTCAGCTGCGCCGTGTGTGATGGTTGGACCGGCGGAGTGTGACTTGACAGCTTTTCCTTCCATTCAAATAGCTGTTCAAAAAGAATGCTTAGAGATGCCTGTGGATGTCTGGATTTTCTTAAAATATCTCACTGTCATCATCATTATCATCATCATCATTTTAGTACATCTTGGACCCTTCACACTACCATACCTCTGTAAATTGCAGTTTTTGAACGGAATATCAACAAGCTTGGCCTTGACACATGCAGTTAACCCCGACAAATCACAATACGCAACCAAAATCACAACAGCATGTCAACTGGCTGCATTTGTGAAAAAGAAAAACGCAATTTCCAAATGTTTGGGACTGTGTTTACCTCTCTTTCCCAAAGTTTATTACATTCTCTCTCCAAGTTGTCACTTTTCATATGTGAGCATAAATCCCTCTATGGCACACACACATAGACACACACACATCCAGCAACCCCCTGGGTGCCGGGGTAACCATAATGCAGCTGCGGCAGTGCAGGCTGAGTTATTACGTTTAATCCGTCTAATTGTTGAGTTTCATAGAATGGGACCCAGTCTGCCTTGGAACTAATTCTGTCTGGGCATTCTATTTAATTCGCCACACTGGGCCCTAAGCTCTTCTAAAGGCAAGCTGCCCCCTCCGTTCCCTCCACCCCACCCTTTAAGAATATAAACCCCTTATCTTCTCCTCTCCCTCCCTCGCTTGCATGGCAGAACACTGGGTGACTTGTGCTGGAGAGTGATTTCTCAACAGTCCATAAAACATTCTTCTGACATTTTGGACATCCACTCTAATGAGGCAGGATAATGGGAGCAGAGCTATCATGAGCAGCAGAAAGGCCCGGCAGCACCAGCCTTGCCAGCAGACACTTTTTAAACAACAACAATATGCAGGTTGCATGAAGACGTGGGGCAAGGCATGAAATGAATGGAAATTGAGATGCACGTCTTGGATGGCTAAAGAGAAGCGTATTGACAGCGTCACGTGCACGGACCCAAACCGCAGAAATACCCGTGTTATGACACAAAAGGTTCCTAAAAATAAATCTAAAATGAAAGCCAATCGCGGATGTTGCATGTGTGCATGGACGTGTGTGCTCCAGCTGGTTTTTAATTGTTGCCACTGTACCGAAGTGAAACAATGAACTCAGCGTAGCTTAGCTGACGTGGTTTGCAGTCTCACCCAAAAACAATGCTGCTTTAACTGGTCAGATTGGTGGGGGGTTGATTGGTTGGATGGTTGGTTGCGTGGCTGAACGGCGATAATCCGCACTTGCAAATCCCATGCGTTTAGTCAAATTATTCCAGGCCTTAAGGCTCCCATTGTGGCCGCTGGCTGGTGCGCTGCTGTCTGAGCCCCCCACAGGGACAACAATGCCACCATTCAAGGCCACTCGCTGCTACCGACGGGCAATTTCAGGTGTGAATTGGCTGTGTAGCCAGTGGCTTATATTAAATGACCTGAGACATGACCTCTGAGGGTAAGAGAGGATAGAGAGGGGAGGGAGAGAAAGGAAGAAACAGAGTAAGCATTTGGAAAAGAAAGAGATTATGGGAAAGAGGGGGGCAGCGCTGCAGTTGTGTCAAGTCCTGTCATCTTTTTGCTCTGATCGTCTTAAGAACTGGCAAGGGCTGCATTATTTTTGAAGAGAGATGAAGAACGAGAGGGAGAGTATGTGAGAAAGGTAAAGAATGATCCCTTCGGCCTGATATCCTGTCTTCTTTTCCCTCCACTCCGCTCCTGCTAAACCTCTCCTCTGTCCTCCCTCCTTCCCCCAATAATGTGCTTTTAATCATATCTCCTTGGCTGGCTTGCTTGCGTGGGTGAGCGCTGCGTCCAGGCCCTTTGATGGGAATCTGCGATGCGCCCAAAAGTCTTTTGAAGTGGCCGGCTGGGGAGCTACAGGGGGGCTAGCTATGGGGCCGGGAGCTTTGATGTGCCAAGGTCTGGAGAGGCCGGCTGCACGCTGCCCTGCACCGATCTGTCAGTAGCACAGCTGCACTGCTCGCTGGGGAGCCCCTGACTCCAACCCTGACTGACTGTTTGGCTGGCTGACTGGCCGACTTACTCACCTAGTTGACTGTACACACTATGTACCTGCGGATGTAAGTGCCAGCGCTTAGGGAAGGGTTACTTTAGTAGATGTTGTTGCAGATGTTTTTTTATCTGATGACACTGTGGGTAAACATCATACAAACACTATAACTACACGGTATATGTATTTATTAATATGTTGTTTTGAGTGAATAAATCCCCTGAGTTCACATGAATCCTGCTTCAGAGCGTAGGGTTTCATTTTTTCTTTGCTTCTCCTGCTATTTCCTTTATTTCCTGTCAAGCAGCTCACAGAGAAAAAATACGTAGTGGACGGCTGTTTTCTGCTCAAAGTCTATGTAAATGTGCCATTGGGAATTTTTCAGTTTGACCATTGCCAAATGGAATCTGTTTTCTCTGCAGCTGCACGAAACCATTAAAAAGAGACCATGTGTTCTAACCTGTTAGGTTTCAGTCGAGCTCAACCTTGGCTCAACTCTCCACCTGGAGGGGAGAGCAGTTTCCAAGGCCGAAGCTATTGACACTTAGCTCACTGCACAGCTTTTCTCTCTTTTAGTGGGAGGATGCATTAATTGCCTGACTGCAACTGAGAACATTATTTAACGGCACAGATTGTTTTTACACGCATTACTGTCCCACATTTGTTTTTAATATGATCTATTTCAATCTTCCATATTACTGTGCAGAATAAAGAGTGTTACATGGTGATGAACGGTAGAAAGGGCATAGCACTATAATGACAGCCAGTTTCTTAAAGGGATAGTTAGGTTTTTTGAGTGGGGTTGTACGAGGCACATATCCATAGTAAGTGTGTTACATACTGTAGATGTCAGTTGGCACACCCCCAAATTGGAGAAGCAGGACATGGAAGCTAAGCAGTGAACTGCTGTCGATAAAGGGTGGCAACAAAACATACTTTGGCCACCTAAAATAAGTCCCTCCTGAAAACATCAATATCAGTTCATTTGTACACTATATTTAGAATATTTTCACTGCTTTACCTTGCCGTCAGAGAGCGATTACCAACAAGGAAATTAAGCTGTTGTTTAACTCTCTTTAAAGCCAGACTTCGTTAGGAAAACCATAGATTTAGCATTGCTAAACACAGGAGCTGCTGGTCTACTGCTACCTTGATCAGTCAGTTAGTTTGTGTTATGGTGGGCACTTCGAAAGGTTAGTTGCAATTCACCAGTGTCACGCAATAACACAAAACTAACTAACTGAATGTAACAGCAGTACCAGTAGCGTCAGTTTTCAGCAAGCCAGAATTACCGTTTTAGACAATGGAGTCTGGTGGCTTTGACAAGAGCATAGATGTGGAGCTAATGACGCTACCAGCTGTTCTGTCGAAATGGGCTATCTAACGGAAAGTGTGCAAAAATCCTGTGGATGAAAAGGAGGCTGTCACTGTTGCTGAACAGAATACAACACTGCCCCTGCACACTAGACCAGGAACCCCGTGATGGACCCCTGTCCATAACAGTGCATTGCTTCGTTTCCATGTCGTTAGTCCTGCAGCTTCTTCAATCTGGGGGTGTGCCAACTGACATCTACTATAGGTAGTACACTGAGTATGGATGAGTACCCCATACAAGCCAACCCCATACAAAAGTCCAAACTCTCCCTTTAATCCTATAATAAATGGTAAAGCGCGTTTCTAGTCTTTCGACCACTCAAAGCGCTGTTTACACTACTTTACATTCATCTATTCACACACACATGTATACACTGGTGGCCGAGGCTACCATACATGGTGCCACCTGCTACTCTGTAACCATTCACAATGGCCCCTTATGGGTGATTGCCATCCAGAAAATAGGCCTGCGTTAAAGAAGAATTCTCGTTAAATTAAAAACAGTGCCATTTGCTATATATGCCCTTGAAAAAGGGAAACGCCTCTCTTTCATGTTTATTTCTTCTTTTTTGTACAGTAGTCTGTAGCATTTAAAACAAAATTGTATGCTTATTCCACAACTAGAAATTAAAATTGTTAAATTAAATTAATATTTTTTTATTTACTTTGGTATTTTTTACTGTATAAAAATATTCGGTGATGATTACTGGGTAATATGTGTGTTGATGTTATCTAATGTCAAGTCTCTGATCATGTGACGAGACAATATGTGCATGATAGCGTGCACTTTGGCCCATTGTAACTACCTATTGCCACTGATCAGGAGCAATCAGGGGTTCAGTAGCCCAAGGATACTTCGACATGTGGGCTGGAGGAGCTGGGGATCAAGCCGCCAATCTTCCGATAAGTGGACGACCTGCTCTACCTCTGAGGCACAAATAAAGGTCAACTCTCTACATGCTCAATATTTTTGCATTAACTGAAGATGAATATCAGATTTTCCTGATAATATTGTGTTGGAGCAGTGCCGTCCAAAATCTTTAGTGCACAGATGTAGCCGTCACAGAGGTTTAGCTTTCAGATGTGTGTAATTCATGCAATAATGAGGAAATGTTAGGGAAACTACAATTTCTATCCCATTAAAAAAAAAAAAGATGCATGAGCAGTGTTTTCACACTTACACAATTACACATTTTCACACCTGGGAGTTTTACAGCTGTACAGTGTGTTCTGTGCTGTAAGCCATTACACATTTCCCCTGGATTACCTGCCTACTGTAATGTCACAGTAGTTGCTGAGGTCGGGGATAACATTTTTTACTTTTTCTTTCAGGTTTTCCCAGCTAGTCTAGAATTCACACTTGCAGTAAAGTGGCCACAAGCCAGCTTCTGAGTTAGCTGTTCAAAAAGCTTTAGCAACTACAGTGATAGTGATGGCATACGGACAGAAGGGTAGATACATGATGAGAGACTAATAGGAGTAGTACCCCTGTAGGAGTCATTACTTCTGAAGGATTAGCTTGACTGTAATGAAAAATGATGATGGTGAATGTCTCTCCAGTGGCAGTTTGTTTGTTGACATTGCCTCTGGATCCTTCCCTCCTCTGGAGGATCATCCTCGGTTAACCTCGGCTTCAGTGAACATCAGTTAGATTTATGGCTCTCCTCCTTTCACCTGTGCTAGCACTCCTCTGCAACAGAACAACAGACACTAAGCAGGCATGACAGACACAATTTTAACCCTAATCTGTCAATCTGTGGGCTTCATTGGAAATGTTATGTGTTGATTTTTAGAGAATTTTAAAATACAGTGTCTTCCTGGAGTCTGTTTCACTTACTTGCTTTTTTCTGCCTCTTTAGCAGCTTTAGGTTTGGAAAAGTCAACTAAATTTTGTCTGTCTGACGGTAACATTTATGTTCTGTATCAGCTTGCTCCAGTTCTTTGTTGAAGTTATATAATGTTCATACACAACCCTAGGCTTTTTCTGGCTGCACCATCCAGTTACATTTTTTAAATGACTAGTGCATTATTTTATAGACATGTTCCCAAAATTCAGCACAATATATTTGGTATATTTGAAAACTTAAATTAAGACTTTTATGCCTGTGTGCCATTGACAGCTGTGGCTGGAGGCCTTTTGGGTTTGTCCATTCCATTTCTTGAAATTTGGCACAAACGTCCACTTGGACTCAAAGATGAACTGATTAGATTTTGGTAGTCAAAGGTCAAAGGTCAATATGACTTAAAAGAACTTGTCTTTGGCCATAATTCAAGATTTCATATGCTGATTTTGACAAGATTTCACACAGATGTTCAATAGGATAAATGACAAAGTGATGACATTTTATATCCCAGATGTCAAAGGTCAACTTCACTATGACATCATAAGGTCATGCAAAAACAATTTTCTGTCCATTGGTCAATGCCATAACAGGAACAGAAGTGGAGACACTTGATCAGATACTGAATTGGTGACACTCATGCTGTGTTCACACCACAAGTGACAACACAACAGCATGACCAGCTACATTATCGTGAGTCATTGCTGAAGTGTCAATCAAGCAATCGTTAACATATTTATCACAGGCTTTAGTGTGTCTTCTACTCGCCACAATATCTATGCATCCCTATGTGCTCATTGTCATTGTAGCACTTATTTGTAGTGCAACATGCCCATCTGTAGCGACAAGTGTTGGGCGTCAGTTTGTAGCTTCATGTCACCGACTTCCAATGACTTTTGGAAAAAATAATGCCTGCTGCTGTGTTGCTTGTAGTGTGAACACAGCATAATCCTGGGTGTCCACCTTAAAACTGTGGTGATTTTTTAGGGTTGAAGATTGGTGGGAAGTTTCCATGTTTTAGAATATGTAGGTTATTTACAGCAACATCCATATTGTATCTGAAGC
>JAPZEB010000023.1:25720140-25730361 GCA_029783705.1 Chaetodon striatus
CTCTGCAAGCTGCTTTGCAACCCACCTCCACCCCAGCTCCTCCTTTTCATGCTGTGTCTGACTTGTCAATGTCAGTTCTGTTTGTCATTGATGCTGCTCTGTTCCGCTCTGCCGCTGCTCTCCCTGCCTCAGGCTTTCCATGTAGGCATGTGGAAGGGCAGAGAGGTATGCTCTCTCTGTCTTAGGCTTTCCACGTAGGTGCATCGAAGAAGCTTTCTGTGCAGGCCTAGGAAAGGCGGAGAGGCCCCAGAGCAGAGCCATACCATCAAATATAATACTGCAAATGGAAATAAAGTTTTCTTTGACTAAAGTGGTCCTGACTGAACAGGAATAATGATAACGGTGACTAGTGTAACTTTTAATGTACATATGGTGATGTAAGTATCCTTTAAGATGGTTAGGGTGAGGGGCTGGGGAATGCATGTCAATGTGGGAACAGAAGTGTTTGTGTGTCCGCAACTGTGATTCTTGTGTCAGCTGCCAAAACCATTATCTTCACCTGACAGCCCATCAATACACATAATCAGAGACTTGTGAACCCGACACTTGAAATTAGGGCTTGTTTTTTTTTGTTTGGGTTTTTTTTTCTTCAAAATAAAAGCTTGTGCAGTAAAGAAGTCAAGCTGTCTTTCTGCTCTGCACTCCAACTTCTTGAAAAGGACAAATCTTCCCAAATGCATTTGTAATTTAATTAAATGCGTCTGTTTGAAATCAAACTGCAAGTGGAAAAGAAATCCTACTCTCACTGGTCCGCCCCCACTCACTACATGCCCATTAACAAAAAACACATTGCCTTATGGGTGAGGGAGGGAGGGAGGTTAAGAGAGAGGGAGAGAGAGAGATGTTTCTGTTTGATATATAATGTGAGAAAGAGCCAACAGCAAAACAAGGAAACATCTGGGTGATTAATCTTTTGAAAGGGAGGAAAACAGGGAGGCAAATAGTACCAGCTAGAATAGGCACACATACTTCCACACACACACACACACACACACACTCAAATATGCACACACATGCACGCACAAACAGCTGCGAGCCAGAGACAGTGATCCATGTGAGTCACGATCCTCATTTTTATGATATCAAAGCGTCTTTGATTAAGGCTCTGGTTGCATTAATTAGATGAAAAAAATAAAAGGGAACCTATCTATAACCAGTTTGGGACCCGCTTGTTACTTAAGAACCCATGTACTCAAGTTTTTTTTAATGGTAGGTTTTAGTCTTTAATTCCTAAGAGAGTGTTGTTTTTCATTTTTAAACCTCTACCCAAGGCGCTTTTACTGGGAACATATGCTCTTCTCATTCAGTCAGTAACACACATTCACACTTAAGAAGCTGCCCAGTACAACCACAGCAGTTATACTTTCTGCCACTGTGCTTTACTCCACTGGAGCAGCTGCAGGCAAAGCACCTTGCCTAAAGGAGGGAAAGTGTTACTCATTCACTTTCCCCCACCCAAATTATGCCTTTCCTGGGGTTTCAACCACAGACCTACTTATCACAAGCCAGCCTCTGTAACCTCTAGGCTACCGTTGTGTTACTTGCACAGCACGCAAGGTCAGAAAGGTTTTTTTGGTGGGATGGCGTGACTTTGGAAAATCAGCTCTGCTATGCTTTTGCCAATATGTCATGAGTGTGTTTGTTCATCATTTTTTATTTAGATGCAGTGCATGCTTTAGGTTAGGGGTGGGCAATAAATTGATTATACTCAATGTACCACAGCTTCTTCCACGTGGCATGTATAAAACAATTACATCGCAACATCAAGTATAAATTGTCACGTCATTTTTTTAAGCTACCAGCGTGAGGCTCGCGCTCTTGTTTCTGTTCTTTCGCTGTCTCCTATGGCCCTGTCCCTCTGCCTAGTATGTGAGGAGGGGAGGCATGTGTTTTTATGTCCGAGGGGCTCCAGAGGATCACCAGTGCGACTTGCAAAACTGGAGAGCTGTCTGTTTGTTTCACTCTCACAGTGAATAAATCCTAACGTTTAATGGTGTTGCTGTAATGCTTTAACTTTCTGCTAACTGAGAACAGCTAACTGTTGGTCCAACACATTCTTAATCCAACCTCGTCACATATTGACGTTTGGTCATGGATTTTCCACGTCCAGATATAATATGCAAGGCATCCTGGCTGCATTGGTTGTTGATGCTCTGGGACACCGGTGTCAAGTTCTCTTTCAAAATACACTTCCTTTTCACAGGAAATTTACCATGTACATACAGTCTCCCTCAAAATAAACGCACTACATCAATACAACACCGCAAATTTACTTTTTTTTCCTTCAACAACAAACACACGTGGTTGGGTTTAGGCAAAAAGAACATATTGTCTTACGGGACGTGAACACCACTCCTGTTGGACCTATCCACCACCCAGTCCCGCCTGCCCTTTTTGGACTTTTGCTGCCTTAACTTTCATTCTATTCCCATTGCGTTTCCTTCTGACGCCACTGGGCGCCATTAAACCAGCTGTGTATCATGCTGACATTAAAGGGCGGCTTTCTTCGTCAGTCTCTGACGCCGCAAGTCACTGCCCAAGAGCTGAATTTTGACGACTTTGGAGTGAGACCAGGTTGGTTGATAAGAAGCCTCAAGTTCACTGCAAAAGCATCAATACTTCCAGCCCGGGATGAGCCAGGAATTTCAGAATAAAAGCACCAGTGGTGATTTATTGAATTACATTTTCATTTCTTTTAACCATATTAAAAAAAAATACTTTGTTTAACGTTATTTTAAAACTTTCCATCCATCCATTTTCATCCACTTAACCGGGGCCTGGTTGCAGAGTCAGCAGGCCACAAAGTACTTCAGATATCCCTCTCCTCAGCGTATTATTTAACTTTATTGTGGCAGTACTTTATTTAACTTAATTATAACAGCCTTGTATTTAACTTTATTGTAATAGTTTCTTTTTAAACTTAGAAATAGCACTTAATTTAACTTTGTAATAACAAGACTTTACTTAACTTTATTGTAGCAGTGCTTCATTTGAATTTATTGTAATAGTACTTCACTTTATTATAACAGTACTTAATTTATCTTTGTTATAACAGCACTTTAATTTTATTATAACAGTACTTTATTTTACTTTATAATAACAAACATAAAATTAGAGGAGATTTCGGAATATCAAGATATATATCCTGTATTGCAATATAGCCTTAACATATTGCCATATTTTTTATAGGCCATATAGCCCAGCCCTACTCAAGGTGTTTTTTAGTGTATGAGCTTAGCTTGCATCATTTCACTCCAGAGCGCCGTAACACTTGAATGATTTTTTTTTTTTTTACTCTGAATGTGAATGCATTCCATTTGTTGAGCATATGTTTACATTAATGACTGTATGTACTAAAGTTTTATTACATTTCTGTACAGCATTGGTACATATAGTTTATGGCTACACATAGGCAGCTGCAGTGTGCAGTTGTGTGATAGACTCTTTTTTATTCCCTCAGGCCCCGGGGCTATGAATCCTCCAGGCAGGACGGGGCACTGCTGTTTACTTTAGCTGAAGCTGACTTACAGTAACAGGCTGCCGCATAACAACCCAAGAGGGGATGAGTTGAAACTAGCACATTTTTTGCTGCCTCACAACCTGATGAGATGGACAGATAGACGGGGAACATCTGTTAAGCTGAGCATACGTGCACTCACAAGCACTCATACACCCACCAGGGCCCCAACAAGGGGTCCGATCCTATCATAGTCACTGCAGGTGTCCCGTGATAGGCACACACACACTGACAACACATGACCAGACCACACACACATACAGTATACATCAGTGATGTTAAAACTCAAAGAGCACATCGCCCATCTCACGCGCAGTTGGTACTGTGATATTGTGACAGCCCATATTGGCACCATCTGTTCAGAGGGAAGTCATTGTACATGCAAATCACTGCCATGTAATCAGCTTCATATCTGCAGCAGTTATTAACTTCTAAAAAAAGAAAGGGCTTCTGACATGTCAACGATAGCCATTCATTTACATTCTGATACACACTATTACATTTTGTTTTATTTGCTAAACCACAGCTAGCAGAAGCACTCTTCTCAGCCTTGCTGTCAGTGTGCAGGAGAGGAGATCAGCTGAAACATCCACATGCACGCAGTCACAGACACAGAAGTGCACTGACCCCTGATGTGATGCACCTATAGTATATCAGGCTGCTGTGACGTCCCCAGGGCCTCTGCCAGAGCTTGTATATGTGTTGATTTTAAGTGTTACAGGTTCCTGGTGGGTTGAAGCTGGAGGCCATCAAATAACTGGAGGCAGGTTATATAAGATCCAACCTATCCCTCTCCCCTGGCACCTCCTTGACTTATGTAGTTATGCAGTTTATTTAGTATTGCCTCAGATAAACTTGCAGTAAGTTTCGCTGCCAGTCTCATTTGTTAGAATAAACATTTTCTTACATTGGTTGAACCAAATTATTTTGTGTGTAGGAATGTACACAAAAACAGATTTAAAGTTCCTCTCCAGGCATTGATCAAACCTCTACGAACTCATCTGTTTATCAGAATTACAAATTTAGAAGTTTTTTTTTAAGGAAATCATGCCTTATATTTACAGTGTTGCCGCATTTAGTGTGTTTGGGCCCACGAATATGTGTTTGTTTTGAAAACATGTTTAATATAAGACAGTTGTTTTGTCGGTGAACTGTGTGAGTTGTAATGGAGCCAAATTTTGTAACGTTACATTTATTAAATGTTGCTCTCTGACAGATGAAACTTAACTTGCAAAATACTGATACATAGCTACACCTGGCTACTTCTCTCACACCCTCTTTTTGAGTTACAGTGATATGGAAAGCCCCATCTTGTAAGTAGTTCCTTGGGTATGTGACATAACAAATCCTGGAAGTTTGAATCCCTGTTCTGGAGACTGTCATTGGCACACAGCAGTTCCCAAGTGGAAATGCTAAGCCATGGCGTTGACTGCTTATTTTAGTCAGGATATGTCTTGCCACATATAAAAAAACACCATATAGATACATTATCAAGGTTAACGACTTGGTTTTCACTGGAGGGGTCCTTTAAGTCTTTTAACATTGATTGACAGTAGATCAGTTTTCTTCTGTAGCTCACACACCCACACACACACACACACACACACACACACACACACACACACACACACACTATTACTCATTGCTCTGTTAGTGGTGGCGGATGGCCAGTCTGAAGTCCCAGCCCCATTGTACTGGGGTTTTCCACTCAGACACACTGGCATTGGAGGGCCCCGCCAGCCTCATGTGAACCCTCCTACAAAACCAGAATGCACACGCAGACATGCGTTGATGCACAAAAACACATGCACACATGCACTGCACAATGTACTACAGAGGTTTACACAAAGTATAATTAGAAAAAGCACCTAGCAAAACACATGCACAGAGGCAGGAAGTGCAGCCAGTGGCTCTTGGCTGCCAGTTTGAACCTCTCCTGTTCATCATGAGACCAGATTCTTTATGAATGTCCTCACTCCAATTCAGTGGATTTAGAGTCAGAGACAGGCTGCCCACTCCAGTGGAAGGGGCATCTGTAGTCCAGAGTGTGTGTGTTTGTCTGTGTGTGAAGCTTAATCCAGGATGTGCCTCCGCTCCAAGGAGTAGTGCTCAAGAAGGAATGCGTATGGTTATAGTTTCTTCAGATCTTGCATCTAAATGCTTCGACCCTGTTTATATTTTTGCATAAATGTAATGCATTTTATTCATTTTTGCTTTACTTTTAATTTATCTTTTTGATTTTTTGAAATGTTTTTGCGTACAACAAGGTCTTTGCCCTGTCATTTGTTGTGAAGACGATAAATGAATTGTGTTGTGTTTTTCTGTTTGTTTTGTGTGGCGTCTTCAGTGGTCGGATAACCATCTTTAAATACTTGAAGTAGGGATGTCAGTGTTTTAAACCTCCTGTAGCATCAGACCCTGAAAAGCCTCTGGCCTTGCAACAACATTTTCCTAGTGGTCACTCATGGTATTGCAGTGAAAAAATCTCCTGTGGCCCACAAAGCATTTTCTCCATGGGCCACCACTGTAAAAGACAGGTTTGTTAAACTGTTGACAGGGCAACTGAGACTGCAAACAAGGTCAAGTATGAATCTTTCTATCCTGAATTTTTCAGTAATGGCAGTTTTATATTTGTAAAACTTTCCTCAAGCCGAGAAAAGTGATTAAAAGTCCATGACGTAGTCACAATGTGAAGTCTATGAGGTAAGCAGGAACTCATGAGCGGGGCTGCATACTGTGGAAGTAAACTTGGAAGCTAGAAAACTTTTTGGAACATGTACCAGGCAAGTAACTCCACTGAAATGAACAGGCGCCATCTTGGCGTCCGGTAACTAGTTGTTATTAGAATCTGTGTTTAGCATTGTTAACTATGTTAAGACTGTTAGCACAGTATTAGCAGTGTCAGCATGGCAAGTTGTTCTAGCATAGTTAACACTGCTAAAGGGGTTCTTGTGGTTCAAAATGAAGCTGCTTACTCACCAGGGTGACCTGTGGGGAGACCAGAGGGTGGCCACCATGTCTCTGCAGCAATTTCGTCCTGCCACTGGGATCACGAATGAGTGACGCTACTCGTAGCTCCCACCCCACTCAGCCGGTGCTCAGTGCAAAGCAGCTAAGGCCAACATTGTTGCCGATGGCGGCCTTAGGGTGTTGGGCTATTAAAAGCTTAATTAACCAAAACTGACATCCCTAATTTGAATGAACAAGTGATAGAGTTACTGTTTAGGCTGTTGTCAGCAACCTAAATCTTAATACCCTGCTTACTTTGACTGTCCTTCTTTGATGCTGTGCTCTTTATTTTAAGTTGGTAACACATTGAAGGCACATATGAAGGCTTATTTTAACCTCAGTTTGGCAGTGGTTTATTCTAAACACTTTGGATTGTCTACAAATGCTCTGAAAAATTATGGTAGGTCATTATAAACAGTCAGTGCTGGCTATCTTCTTCTCATTATCATCGTCAGTGTCAGTAGCATCTACGCTGTCAGTACAGCCACCAGTGTTTCCATTGTTATTGTATAAAATCCCTAACTAGTCTTACCCGGAGCTGATAGCAGCTCCAGTTAGTAGCTACAATAACTCTCCCACAGCCACTGAGGTGGAAGCAGTGGATGTGGACCCGAAATCCCCACTTCCCCTCCTCATTCCCATACTGCTTTCTGTCCCATTCCTGTTGTGGGGACAAAAAGGAATCCATCCGGTCACACGCTGTACAAAACCACGCAGTTAGGTCAAGGGGATCGTTGCTGGCTGCGACCGTGCCGGATTGTTATCACTGGATAATCCTCTCTGCGAAGAGGCAATGACACACCGACCCTGTTTCTCTGTGACACTCCGGATGATCTTTTTACAATATAGCTACACATAGCCTGCTAGATATTGTTTTTTTTATGTTAGTTAAAGCACACAACAACTTAGACTTCCCCCAGAAAAATTCTGAATGGGAAAGATGTCACAGTGTGCTCTTCAGATCAGTGAGTACTGCAGGGCAGGATCATCAAATCAATCCTAATGTACATGGCAGTTTTTATGCAAAATTCCTATGCAAAGTGGACACATTATAATAAATTAATGATGTAGCATGGTAGGAAACATAATTGCAAGTTGGTCTGATTTGATTAAGTAAAGTAATTTCAAATATGAAAAGGAAGCTTTGGTCCTCTGGCAGGTCACTAAAAGCAGCTTCTCCACAGGTTGTAGTCCTGGTTGTAGTCCTGGCTCTGGCTCTCAAGTTCTAAAGGAGGTCTGGATCTGAGAGGGACATACCTTACAAAGACTGTCAGAAACATAAGCAGGTGCTAATCTGTCATCTAAGTGGCTGATCTGTAAGTCTGTTCAAAGACAAACAGGCAAGTAATGAAAGAAAGATATTTGTGCTTTTCTTCCAGACCAGCAGTTTCATATTTTATGATCTGCAGTTTATATAAGGTTTATTTTGGTTAGTTAAAAAAGAGATCATCGCAGGCTATTAGTGATAAAGGCATGACTTCATAGTCTGCCCTTGATGAAAAAATCTGCATATGCTTTTGACACCACATGCTTTCTTTATGTCTTAAGAAGTGGGAGGTTATCTGATACTCTGATAATCATAATGTAAAAATGCAAGACTGAACCATCTTATTGTGTTATTGGGGGCCATAATAGAAGGAGTCATGGCTTCAATCTTAAATTTTATCACATACCAGGCACCACTGCCCATCAACAAAAATAAAAACAACTATGGTTAAATGCGATAAGACGAAAGGACTGGATTGAGGCGATCATCAAAAATGCTCACATGTGCAGCACGCACTTCATATCAGGTTAGAGAAAAAGTGTTTACTGTTGTAGGGATGAATAACGTTATGTGTATTAAGGGTTATCATGTCCACCTCATCAGAAACTGGGGAGGTATTAAGAGGATTATTGGATTTCTCCGCAACTTTTCAGCACATTAAGTAGCGTTAGCGTCGACAGCTAAACAAACTGGAGGAAACCGTAAAGTGTCGTCCTTTGTAGGACTGGCATAGTAATCAACCACAATTCTTCCTGTGACATCATCCATCCACTGAGTGAGATCCATTCGGGTCGGCCAGTTTGGTCCCATTGGTCAGTGTTTACTTATTCAAGTAACACTCGCGTTCCCGTAGAGTGAGTGACCTGACATGGTGCGTTCGTAACTTCAGTCTGAGGCTCTACACTAAAATGCACTCTGAATGAGTATTTCTGAATGCACCACTCGCATTATCTTCCAACTTTGTCTAAATCAAGCCAACAGAACTTGCTAGCTAGCCCCACCCACCAAAAAAAGGTCACATTGTTTACTAACAGTAAAAGGGTGTATTTATGTTGTACATATTTTGTGAACAGTTGTATGGGCGATTGCATGAGTGCGGATGTAAGATAACAGCAAAGAAAAAGACAGATTTGTGAGGCGTTGCTGTTGTTGAAATAAGATGTGAAAAACAGTCTTAGCAGGAGGTGTGACAGTGAGAACGGTTTGTGGGCCCCATAGCAACAGACGCAGAGAGAAGGATCCATATCATTGTCCATATCAACTGAGGCTCCCCTGGGCTTGTTGCTTTAAACAAATCCCTGCTCTTCCTATCTCAGTCACAACACTCCCACTGCTGCAGAGCTGCAGCCCTGTGTGTGTGACTGTGTGTGTGTGTGTGTGTGTGCGGGGGAGAGAACATGGGAGCTGCCACCAACAGCAGACTTTGTTTGTGTGTGTGAAATCAATTTCTGTAGCGACAGAGTAAGACAAAGTGGGAGAGATGCACTTCTGATTCGGGGTCTGTGTTTGTTTTAGAGCAGTTCAGAGTTCAGTTGGCTGAAGCCCAAAGTCACATTACAGTCATGTTTGTATCCATTGCGTGTGTTTTCATCAGAATTATAGTGATGTGAAATTTCCTCAGCAATGTAATATCATGTTTTTCATGACCCTTTTAATGATTGTCGTCTCATTGTCAAGCATTTATGAAGCATACATTTCTCTGAATACTCATCTTCTATAACAGCGCCTCTAAATCTACAAACCAAAGGGTGCTTATAATGTCTCGGCTAATTAGCATCAAACTAAACTAGCATGAACGCTTCAGTTCCAATGCAAATTCCCTTTCCTGGGTCTTGCCCTGGGAGATTGTACTACGTGGCCCGAGTGAGCGAACCAAAGTGGAGCCACATATGTCTTGCATTTGGACATTAAAGCCGACTATTATGAGATTAAATCAGGGACTTGTGATATTCGGTTCAAATCTCAGCTCCCACCAGCCCCAGTCACGCAGAGGGAACTTTCAAACTGATATTATGTTCGCTTTCTGCCAAAGCTTCACAATCAACCGCAATGCAAAGGAAGTGAATAAAGGTGTTTTGTCTTGAATAAGATAGATTTGGACCGTGGGGAAGATTTAGTTGATACTGTAAAAGCTTTTTAAACTACAGGTTAAAAAGGTTGCAGGCCTAAACATAGAGCCATGAACTCGTAGAGCACACACATGCAGTTTTAAAAATGCAGGTATCCCTCTTTCGGCACTAGCTGCAATTTTTTTTTCCTCTCTCGTGGGGCTGTTACAGCTGACAGGGCGGCAAGGACTTGACTGGCAGGCAAATTAAACCGTTTAATTGTTTTTAAAGCAGAAATCTGCCGTCATGTGTGATGAATTATCATAAAAAAGGGGGGCCCTGAGCAGCGTGGTGATATTGGATATTAACATTGTTCTTTG
>JAPZEB010000023.1:25735745-25746366 GCA_029783705.1 Chaetodon striatus
ACAACTTGTTACAATTTTACTTTTGTTATCACATCACTACTTACTTGAAATATATCACATCAGCGTACTCATTTTAGTAATCGTTGCGCTGCGCAGGTATGTCGCAAAGCAGCAAGCTAGTTGGAAACACTTATCTTAGCGAGTGGAAATATTCCCATTACTTTGATTTTGTTGGGAAGAAAGATGACAAGGACGCTGTTGCTGCAGGTAGTCAGACTAAAACTGGATGAAATGTTGCTCCATGAGTGACTCCTCATGTGAAAATACCAATCACAGGCAACAGAAATCCCCCAGGTGAAAAATAAGCTATCTAGCCTTTGCTACACTTGCCAGCAATTACGCAGACATTCACACAGAGGCACACATCTGAATTTTGGGGAGATACGCAGTTACCATTGTATGGGGTGTAACGTAAAAGTAATATAACGTGTAGTGTAATGAATTGTTGTCAGGGAGTAATAAGTAAAGTAATATTATGACTTTTGAAAAGAGTAACGAGTAATAATTTTTAGAGTAACAAGCCCAACACTGTTGCCCATGTAATGTCAATAAAAGATAAACCATTTTCAAGTTATATGTTACACCTACAAACTCACACATATATATGTATTTAACTCTTGTTGGTATGGTAATATCCATCTGTCGTTGCATCAGACACAGGATGCTGAGCTCTTTCTGCCTTTTCTGTGTATTTTTTTCCCTCTGTCTCTTTCACTCAGTGTCAAGGTCACTGCCGTTAGAGTTTTCTGTCCTCTCTGTAGGGGGCACTCTCCCTCTTCTTCCCTCCCTCTGTTCCTCTGTCTTGTTTCTGTCAATTCATAACTCTCTCTTAATATTTTTTATTTTCCCTCTCTTATTTTTCTACTTCTCTCTCCATGTGCTTAAGTTTTCTGTTCCCTTTTTTTTTTTTTGCTGCCTCTCTGTCTGTCGTTCACTAACACAGTGGTCACTGTACACAGTGTCAGACTGCACTGTGTAAACAGCGGAGGTGTTTGTGTCTGCATGGCCAGAGGCCTTTCTTTCTCACTGGCTACAGCTAGGTTGCATTAGCAGACGGCGGGATGTATGAGCATGTCTCAGTGACATAAGGGTCACTGGGGTTGCCTGAAAATGGTAACAGTGAACCTACGCAACCCCTCCCCCTTCCCATTTACTCACACAAACACACTCACGCTTTCTTTTTGGAGTGTGAACCCGAGGCTGCTTTGCTGAAGCAGTATTGTTGACCCAGCTCTTGGCTGTTGTGTCTCCCACTCAAATAAATCCCCTGCTCGTTATCATGGAGCAACAAATATTTACGTCTACCCTAAAGCTCAGAGAAACATTCTCATGGCCTCCCTGATTGGTTATGTCATCTGCAGTCCTGCTGTGCCAGCACCAGTTCATTTTTAGTCATGAATCATTGTCCAGTAACAACCAATAAGGCTTCTTTACTGACTCCCCTTTGTGCCCATGACGCTTGTGGGTAATTACTATATTTACATCCTGGATGGAGCCAGGCTGGCGATCACCTGGGTAGCTACGCAGGTATTCCTGTCGTACTGTGTAATTTTCATTTTATACCAGGGGCAAGCTAAATATTTGCATTCCACCGCAGGACGAGCCTTCCCCCACAAAATGCGAACTCTCCCACCATATAAAACTTCCAGTGGCTCTTCTCCCAGACCTCTGAGAAATCTTGAGGTGTTTGTGGCCCCCAACCTGCCATTACACCATCGGGTGATATCATGACTAGGGTTTATGTGAGAAACAAAATAGCTCGGCGGTGGATTTGGACATGTACGTGCGTGTGTTCCCATCGTGTGTCAGGTGTAGTGGACAACTCCACACAGAGGAGGGGAAGAGAGTCACTTCCTCCTCAGACTTTGATGTCGAGACTCATTTCCTGTCGTCACAGTACTAGAAAGACCAGGGAAGGGGGGAAAAAAACATGTTCTTTTGAACGGGCTGCCTTTGTTTTGGCTAGAGGCCTTTCTCATTACATGCAGAATAGTGATTGCGCCAGTAGGGATTGTGTGAGCTTCAAACTCATCAAAGCTGGAGAGACTTCCACATTTCAGTAATGTTTTTCCAAGGTTAATTTTATGGATGACTACTGTGACATGGGAAAATATTGCGTTTCAGAACAAATGAGCACTCACTCCACTCAATCTCGTCTCAGTATCATTTGTCAGACACAGCTCTGGAGGACTCAAGGAATACCAACTCCTACATTTATAACACTCCTGTAACAAATATTGAGGCCGAGGATCTTTAACCGGCCCCCGGGGAACAAACCAGAACATTCTGTTATTGTTTTCAGAGAGGAAATAATCCGTTAACAGTAGGATGCGCTCCGCTGGCTGCCTTATTTATTTCTTTTCAGAAGCAATTAGGGTCCGTTAATTAAGCCCATAAAGCGCAGGCAGAAGTTGTGCTCCAGGCGTAGCCATGGCACTCAACCTGGCACGTTTCTAGGAAATGAAATGGTGAAGTTTAATCATTCATTGGAAATGGAAAAGGCGAGTCAGCAGGGGAGACCTGGTCTTAATCTGTGAGGGAAATGCATTTAGGTTGTGCTTTGACATAAAGGAAGGCTGCTTTGGTAACATTATTCATGCAGCAGATTACTCTAAATTGAAATGTGAAATGAAAACATCGAGGCCTACAGGGTAGATTTGGTTACCGTTTCCTGAGAGCCTTCATCAAGTCAAACATACCATATGTGACAGATGACACCACCTGGCCTATAGACTTCTTATGTGGGCATTAGGGCTCTCATTAGAAAATGGAAAATATTCAACGAGGCTGTGTGGATTTTCTAGTGCAACAAGATTTGTTTTTAAGTTGACTTAACATTTACCAGTTACAGTTGAGTTGACTTCCTCATATGTGGGTCCAGTTTGGTGCACAAGCTTAAACCAGTGTGTTTTAGAACCAGTGTTTTATTGAAACCAGCTGAACCTGCATTTTTCATTATGACAATTTCTGACATTCAAAAACACTCTCATCATAGATTTAACAATTTATTGCAACAAATGGAAATACAGTTATACTTGGCACCTTTTTATTGTTGCCAGGCAACTTCACCAACACGTCCTTACACTAACCTTCCTGTGTCAATCTACAGTTTTTTCCCCAGTAATTAGTATCTACTTTGTAAAATATTCAGGTAGAGGGTACTTGCTCTGGCTCTGGTTGAGGTGAGAGACTGTCAGCAAATAGCTTATTGGACACAGGGAAATGAAGATCTGTGTGGGTACATGAGACCCTAAAAAGAAGGTGGATCATGGGGAGTATCAACAGTTGGTCCAGGAGCTTGTCCTCGATGACGGCCATTTCCAGGCATATTTAAGGATGACTCGGGGGCAGTCTGACAACCTGCTGGCTATCATCGGGCCATATAGCTCTGGGTATTCACCAACTACTACCACCATTGTTTACCAACTGTAAACTTGTCCATCACAGAAGGCCTGTCATGACTATGTTGAAAAAAGAGATGACGTGGGGTGTCTTTCCTCTCTGAACTGAAGTTTTTTCAATTCAAGGAATGCACTGGCAAAAATGCCTGCTGCTTAGAACGCAGAAAACACAAGGCGCGTCACAACGCAAAAAAGGCAAGCACTACGCTCCATTCTCTTTAAAACCAATTATAAAAAGGTGCTTCCAGCTGCTAGAACACTTTCTGTGTGATCAGGGCCTAATATGGCAGCTGGCTGAAGGGAGATTTCCAAGGGGCTGGACATTTCTGGTAAATGGCCATTGCGAATAACAAGCTAACGTTAGGCTACTTACTGACGGCTATTTTGCAAGAAATTTCCAGTTAATATCAAAAAATGTTTTACTGTTTTCTGTTTAAAAAGTCTAGATGTAACAATGCATGCTTACTATAAGCAACCAATTTACCTCAAATTGCCACGCCCTCTTGTCACGCTGCCAGCTTGGTCTCCAGGGCAAATATCCCGGCGTGCTCTGTTCAAGAAATTGGTCACTTCCAATACAGAATGACTGTGAGCAAATTTCTGGTCACATATGGTGGGCATGCACAATAGGAAGATAGCAAGTTGGCTACTTATCCATGCTTTAAGCGGTTATGTCTCCAGTCTGATCTGAAGTGCACAGCTAATCGCCACGTGGTTTGTTTACATGACATAACAGCAGTGTATATTTAATGGATTCAATGTAGACAGAGCTCCAGCTCCAATGTTACGTGATGCGACTTGATAGTCGGACGCTGGTTTTCTGTTAGGACACAGTGTTATTATGTTCCGGCTGGCGAGTCAAGTGCGACTGGATCTAGTGGTTTGGCTGACTATCAAACCAGTTTGAAGACTTTTACACTGGCCCAGCCCTACCAGTCATGTGTGATTAGTGCTTGAAGTCCAGCGGACCAGGTGACAGATGTTTATGCCTGTCTCTGATGGCCGACTCTTTACTAATGAACTGTCAGTGCTGCAGTTGTGACAGCCCTCAGCAAAACAACTCCAGAGGACCAACAGAGCCGCTGCACCACTCCGAAATGTCAGTGTGTGCGTGTGTCCATATGTGCATGTGTGTTGTTGAGTATCACCAATGTACTGTATGTCTACACTGCCTTTTTTTCTGGTGTATTGCTAACATATGTGCGCACGCATTAATAATGTCCTGTACATATGGAAGCATGTTTGAGAACGCGGCCTTATGTGTTAGAGGAGGCATTTGTGTGTGTGTGTGTGTGTGTGTGTGTGTAGTTGTCTAGGGATCAGCACACCTGTAGGTGGGTGTTCATTACAGCAGGCCTGAGTGATGGCTTGGCCTATGGGAGGCCCTTGTTCATTGTCATCTCCCTTCACTTAATTAGCCCTCACTCACAGGTCAGAGACCACTGAAGGCCCCCTTGTGTGTTTGCTTGCACGCACACATGCATATGTTTAGGATTGAGCTTTGTACTTGATATGGTGCCAGGGGGATACACAAGTGTGCGCACACACACAGGCACACACACTGTATCTACACCTCCTAACCTTATCAGCAAACCACCTGTGCATAATTTGAAGACAGATTAGACTGGCACAGGCTGGTCCTTGTTTCGTTGATACGTTGAAATTACACCTCAGTAGTTGTTCAGAAACAGCAGCGTGGAACCAAACGTCTCTCTGTTTCCATCTCTATCAGGGACTTTCACTCCAGGAGATTAGAAGTTGACCCATTACTGGAAATGCTGTAAGCAGGCCTCATTGTTGGGAAATAACACTGAGCTCCGCTGCAAAAAATGCAAATGCTGAGGACTATAGACTCTGCATGAGGAGCATTGTTTTTGTTTAATCACTGATGGTGTAATGCATGACTCAGCAGTTTAGGTCTTGTGTTCTGCATGCATTCTTCTGTAGTAGTTGCTGTCATTGCACTGATGTAGAGACACACATACAGGTGTCAACAGTCAGAACAGAAAAAAAAAAAGTCTTGCTTGGACATTATTTGTAGTGTAGATGCCTGCGCAGGTCGCTCTCTGTGGCGTGTGTGCCGGAGTTAAGCTGCTTATTAAATGACATCGCTATACCCCACCTTGGGCCCAGACCCACTTGGCCTCCAGTGAGGAGAGAAAAAAGAGCGTGAACGTGAAATTGGAGCAGTAATGAAGAAAAGAGAGGGAAGAAAAGGTGTACAGTATTTTTCTTTTTTTTTTCTGAGGGAGAGGATGTCGAGAATAAAAACACTGAGTATGCAACTGAGAAAGTGTGGTTGAGGGTGTGTACGTTGTATTTGCGTATTTGTGAGCGTAACCGCGTGTGAGTGACTCAAAGAGAAACATAATCACACTCATTCAAGTCCTGCTCAAATATGACTGTTGAAAAATCTTCCCGAAAAAGATTTAGAAATTTGACCCTGAATCAGAAATTACTGCAAAGCTGCGGTTTGATTACAACACCGTTTAACACAGGCTTAAGCCCTGTTTCCACCAAACACATTCAGTATGGTACAGTACTCTTAAATATGGGCGGGGTTGTTGTCACTCACTGCTCCATCCAGCACTCACTGTATTTCCTCATTGCTGGTGACACAGACAGAAGTCTGCAGCTTGTTTATCGTCCACAGAATGAGGCTGCACACAGACATTTCCAGAACAAAATAGAACAGGCTGCAGTGAGAGTCTCTCTCCATGGGATATTTAAAAATACTGGGTTTGTGCATTTAGTCCTTCTCAGGCAAGCTCAGGGGTTTAGTGTTGCTGTAGCCCACAGGAACAATGCTCCACGATGCTTCTTTTTTCTCCGAGTGAGGATTAGAATATATGCATTAATAAATAATTTGGTATAAGTAACGTGTTGCCCGCTCAGGTGGTAACAATATCTGGCCTGACCCATGAAGAATTAGTATTAGGAAAAGATCATGGTTTGGGTTATAATAAGAACAACTGTTTCCACAGCTCAGGTACGTACAAGTACATTACATTCGAGTAAGTCTGTCACATCATGTACATAATTTAAAATAATTCAGCGGTGACATTTGATTTCAAAAGGGACACAAACAGCAACCTCCTGGGTCAAAGTCCTGTGTTTGTTTGACCCCTCCATTCACCCTGACCTCCCCCCTACCTGGACTTTGTTGCAAATGCTATGCCACCAGGTTTTCTCCTTTGCTCCTGTCATAAATATTCATATTACTACGACTACTAGAGGTTGTCCCCTACAAATAAAACTTAACTATGAGTTGTAATAAGCTGCTTTAAAGAACCTATGATGTCATTTTAGAGGGGAGAGAAGTCTCTGCTGAGTCACGCTCTCATTCACCAGCATTCGTTACAGGATGAGCTTAACTCGGGAAACAATGTTCGTAACTAATCAAATTTTTTTTGCCATGCTGACCTTTATCAGACAGTGTAGGAGCAGACAGGAAATGAGTGGAGAGACAGAGGGGTATAAAATGTAACAATGGGCCCCAGCTGGAATCAAACAGGGAGATTGCAGTTTTGCTGTGTGCGTCATAAACTTTTAGCTATCAGGACACCCCTAGGAATCACTTCTCCAATAACAAATACAAACAATAATAATTGGATTTTTTAAAATCACCTTGGTTATGCATAATACAATTCCTGTGAAGGCTCTGTGTATGTACAGGTACAGCTGTAATAAGCATAAACAATACAGCCACTGTTTTTACGAAAACAGCTTCAGAGCCATAAAGTCTATAAAAACAATTTGGCATCATCTCAGCTACCTTTAAGTACATCTTTTCCCATTCCACAGCGCAGTGTCCCCACAGCGACGCCACAGCACACACACTTACTGCGACTGGCTCTCTGACAACAAAAACAAGTTGAATCAACTCTCATATCAGCTGCTGTTTTGTTATCACCAAATCAGTTTTCTATGAAAACCTTTTCCTGCCATCACGAAACACCGGGGCCTCTGAATGAAATTCTGCCAGAGCTGCAGGGGGAGTACAACCAGGAGATAACATGGTGAAATAGTGATGAGTGAAACATTGGCAGACTGGTTAACAGGAGCTCACAAAGTTGTATCTCTGCAGTGCCGCTAAAGCTACCTGTTTTGCAACCCTTTTAAGATACTATTATTGATTTTAATATTTACAAAACATTTATAAAGGCACTGTATGAAGTCATTAAGCTCAGTTCAGGCCAAAGATTCACGATAAGACAAAACTGTTTAAGAATGTTAAAGAGAAAAGTTGCAGCAGTGTGAACTGATCGTCTGAGCTCGACTCAAGCCAGCCGATGGTGTCACCTGCAACTCGGCTGGTCAAATCACGAGCAGCTGGTTTTAGAATGCCAATTGGCTTGTAGTGAAGTCTGCTGGTCAAGTCAAAATGACCACAGACGGCGTGTTCGCTTGCTGCGCCAGGTGCTCCGTCCCATCCGAGCCCTCTGTTTCCGTCCTCACATTGTGCCAGTGTCGTATGGTGGGTCACTGCTGCTGCTCGCTGTGTGGGCTAATGCCCCCTCACAGACATTCTCACTGACTGATTAATTGGCACTGGTTATTTATATTAATGTGGCGTATTTATTATGAATACAGTCCATCTAATGCTGGTTTTGTTTCTGTTTTTCGCCGTCCCATCACTACTACAATTGCAGCTGTAGCCAGTATCTCACTATCACTATACTCATTCATATTTTAAGAAGCTACAAATCATATTCAGCCACAAAATAAGTCTTAAAAGCTGCAAATCAGAACAGAAGTATAGAGAGTTGTTGTATAGAGATGATACATTGTCTCATCTAGTTGCATTGGTGTGAATCAGCAGGTTTTTAGAATACTGCATACATATAAGTTTCATGTTTCATTCTGTCACACCAATGTATAACTATTTCTGCACCAAAACACCGTACTGCTCCTTTAAAGGTCTAGCGTGTGGGATTAAATAGCCTTTAGTGATGAGGCTGCAGACTGCAACCAACACCACTTGTGCGCCAAGCGTGTAGGAGAACTATGGTAGCCGATGCAAAAACATGAATGGCCCTACTGTAGAAAGATGTAGGACATGGTGGAGGAGGACCAGCTCTGTATAAACAGCTCGTTCTAAGTTAACGAGAGCACAACAATTCTTAGTTTCAGGTGATAATATGAGCCTGACTCATTTTGAATCCCTTGAATAGTAATATTGATAATATTACTTTTCAAAAAAGAGTGCAAGGAGTAACAAGCCCAACACTTGATTGGACCACAGTGAGAATTTCGGCCATATTACTTTAAATCTTTCCATCGTGTCACAAGCGGATACATAAAAGATAAATGCCTAAGCCTGAGAAATATACTTTATTGAGGACCTGATATAATCTTCATGCTATTAAAAATACAAAATTCTACATTTGGTTATAATCAACACTCTCTGATCTGAGAAGTTTCAGTGGATTGATCCGGTTACAGTCACTGACTACGTGAGGATTCAGAGCACACCCGATGACATCAGCCAGTCTTTATGAACCTCTGTCACTGGGAGGAGGAATTAAAGAAGTCATCTGACAGAAACTTCCAGTGAAGAGGTCGTACATCACACTTCTGAATGAGGAAGAGGGGAGTAAAGTGTTTAATTACGGTCATTAATTGCTGAGTCATTGGAGCTGCAGATACATATATTACGATGATGTGCTATAATCATGACTGAGTATAAGTCTTATTTATTGTGATTTTTAATTATATTTATTTTCTGAGCTGCAAGAGCTAATTTCCTCACATGAAGGTCTCAAAGTATTTTTATCCTGCGCAGTTACCTCATCCAACAATCACATGAATCAGGTGTCAGAAGTGCTGGACAAAGATGTAAGGAGAATAATGTCCGGATGGAGCGTTTTACTTGTCTGCATGAGCCATTGATCACTTGAACGTGATTTTCAAGGCAAATCTCTCCCCGGGGATGATTAAATACAATTGCCTTTCCTTCCTCCAAATCTCAAGTATGTGTAGCTAAACACGCCACCAGGCAATGAAAGCTGGCAGTATGAATGATGGTCATTACTCTCACTACCGAAGCTGCAAATGCCTCATTCCAGGAAGGAGCCGTATGGTGAGCATCCTTAATGAGTGTTCAGGAGCAGGAATTCATATATTTACCCTCGGTGTGATTAAATTGCAGTGCTGGCGAGGCATCAGACAGAGTAGTTGTTTACCTAACAATGCATTATCCCTATATGTACAATCAATCTACCCAATTCTGTAACACAGACAGAACACCTTTTTTGGGGGGTTTGAAAATGCAAAACACCTTCTCCAACATCAGGACTGGATGTTCTAAAACACCCGAGAGGAGGCAGAGGGATTAAACATGAATGTATTTTGCATTTTGCATTGAGGTGATTTTTCAGCCTGCTATGCCTGCCTGCAATTTTTTTTTTTTTTTTTTTCGTGAGACATTAAATTGATGTTGGAAAGGCAATAAAGCTGGGTACTTTTCCTGGCACACCAACATCCCATAGAGTGAATCTGACAGACATGTGAGAGATGGGAGAATAGCTGGCTGCTGGCTGCAAAGATCTGAGCTGCTTTTCCTCCCCGCGATTTAGCAGGATGTTCAATTGTTTTCAACAAATACTGCACCATTTGTCATCACTTATCAAACCAATTACCATCAATGTACGGGAAAGCAGTACATATCCTGAAAAAAAAAAGTATTGGAAATGAGATGGAACATTGCTTGTGCTTTTCTGATTTAGATTTAGACAGATTTAGACTTTTTTTTACTTATATTCCAGCCTTTTAAAAGCTCAGGCAAACTGTTCAGATGCCTGTTTGCAGACTTTACAGCACTCTTACTGACAAAAATTCAGCGATGGTGATGTTGAATGTTCAATTTTGTTTATGGTTATACTTTCCATAATGTCAAAACGGTGAGTAATATTTGAATCAGCGTCTGTGGACTGCTGGCCTTATGCCAAACAACTTTTCAAGCGATTTCACTGTTGCAGACAAATTTCCAATGTCATAACAAAGTCATGAGAGTTTTACCTCAGTTAGTGCGCATAACTGTTTGGTGAGAGGTGGTCGTAAAACTTCTTTTTTCGTCTTTAGGTTCAACCTGTTTAATATTATGGTAAATTTTCACTCTTGGCTCATGCAAATATTAAAGTTCAGTGACATGAACATTGTCAACAACCAATAGCTGCGCTCTCTCCAGCACCAAACAGGAAGCAGCAAACCATGTAAAC
>JAPZEB010000023.1:25818712-25829614 GCA_029783705.1 Chaetodon striatus
GTTTTTATAGATAATAATGATCATGTACACTTGTTTAGTTTGTTCTAAAGCCAAGTAATCATAGATCAAATGAATAAACCTTTTCATTACAATTCACAGATACAGGTTTTGTGAAGTGGTTCCCCTCTAGTCATCAGTTCAAGGTCCACACAGTTAATATATTCAGTGTCATACTTGTGTTTGGCCATGTCGTTGAGCTAGTTTGCTGTACCCCTTAAGTAGCTGTCCATTAGTCACTCAATCTACAGCAGGAAATGGCACTTCAAAATAAAAGCTCTGTGCCAGAAATTTACTGTACTTAACTCTTTCCCTGCCATTGACGAGAAATTCTGTCAATTTGTGTTTTCACTGTTGTGAGATAGGGGGCGTTGTTACACATCTTGTGAAATAGAACAGCACTGCCACGTCCAAAACAAACAAAGAAGATCCACTGGAGACTGGAGGAAGATGTTGTTTACGGAAATGTTGCAACTGCACAAAAATGCCGGCGCTGACGGAAAACGTTACAATTGCGCAAACTGTGGAGATGTCGATGGACTCAGAGTCAGACAATTCCTGTTTTTGATCAACATTCTGAATCCAATTTGGCAACGTGTTCTGCTATACCTCAAAGAGAATATTGTTGTTATTATTTATTATTTATTATTTATTTTTTTCATTTATACAATTTAAACTGACATAAGGAAATGAGAAAAAAATTCTAAATGTAAATGTGAAATTGTTTTTATACTTTGAAATAACTGACAAAAATACATTTTTCTCAGCTTTTTGTCTGATTTTTTTATGAAAATGCACAAATTCAAGTGTTGATAAAAAAAATGGAATAAGAGAATAAAAATGTTTTTGTGTTTAAGAACAGAAGACCTCTTATTTAGTTTGATATATATACTGATTAAATATTCATTGAACAAATTATTCTGTGGGTCTTAAAAGATTAGTGAATATCATCAAAAATGCTGACAGTAGCTGGTAACTTAAAAAACAAAAAACTGGCGAGGAAAATGTTAAAAATATTTTTACAAACGTCATGTCTCGGTCCATACAGAATGGTCCAGCGACCCACTTTTGGACCACGACCCACCAGTTGGTAACCACTGACTTAAACAATCCTATTAAAAAAAAAAATCAGGAATGAAACTATGAAGAAACATTAAATAATGAAGTGAAAGACTAGTGTGATGGAAAAAGAGTAAACTTGTGTCACTCAGCTTTGGCAACATTACGCTGAAGCGCAGTCGTGCCATTAAATGGAAAGAAAAACTGAACCAAACAGGAAATAATGACACTGGTGAGCCAAGGGAATTCAAGAAGAAAACAGTGTATTGCTTTAAAGAAAGATTATAGGTCTCAGGGAGAGCCTTTTCAGTGAAGAGAAAAAGAAGTTTGCAGAGGTGAGAAGGAAGTGGAGGAAAAAAACAACACACTCCTGCTGCAGTCCCTCTGAGTATCCCTCCCTCTCCTCTGTACACTCAGCCCTCGCAGGCCCCAGCAGAGCGGTGATCCAACACCATGCTTTATAGCCCAGAGGGACCAGGCCTAAATCTGATACTGGGCCTCTTAACACACACATAAAGTCAGCACATCCCTCAGCCTGCTAAAAACGGTCAATATTCCTGCACCTTTATGACAATAGTGACTTATTCTGTGTGCCATTTGGATGAAGCTATCCCAGAGTCTGTCACTCAGAGTGTGTGTCTAATGTGAAGAATATTTTAATAACTCAGACGTAACCAAGAAAGCTGATGACGTAAAGTACAGTACTGAATGAGGTGAGAAGGAGCTGCCCGGTCCAGAGGAGTAGAAGTCTGGAGGAAAAAAGAGAATTTAATAGTGCGTGGACAGATTTGTTTTCTTACACCGCCAACGCTGCAAAGTACCAAATAATCATAAAAAGCCTACCGCAAAGTATCCACCTTAAACATATAAATGAATTCTTATTAGACCTATAATTAATGATAGGCTAATTTAGACCTGTTATCTTCATTATAAGCATAGACTGTATAGAATAATGGATGTAGGTACCGTGACATCACCCACTGTTCTGTGGACGCCTCAAGTTTGGCATGTCACCCATCACCATTTATGTTTTTAGAGGCAGAAGTGGCCAAATTTGGACAAGAGGGTGGAGCTGTGAACAATTAAGTTGTCAAGTTGGGCATTTTAACATTGGTGTCTATGAGGATTGACTCACTTCTGGAGCCAGCCTCAAGTGCCCGTTTCGAGGAACTGCAGTTTTTGGAACTTCCATTTTGGGTTCATTTTTCAGCCCTCTGGAGGTTGCTGCTTGATTATAAGGAAACGATGGATTATCGTTTACGACACTAACTGTCATTTAAGATCCAATCCAACACTGTACAACGCTGCGTAAGGCTATAATCGGGCTGATGTCATATAGTCTGACCTCAGCATTACACCATTCACAACTTAACAAGCTTTTCAACTGCTAAATGCGTGAAATTTTGCTGATTTGTTTTAGTAATAAAAGTTTTTGTGTAACAGCATGAATCCACATATTTTGATTATGAAAAAGTAAAAGGGTTTGTTCAGGTTTGTTACACTGTGAAGTGAAATTTTTGGGCCTTTCCTGAAGAGATTTCATCACTTGAAACTCTAATGATGACTTTGACCTTGAAAATTAAATAACAAGAGTGATAGTCCTGAAAGATATTTGCCACTCCAGGATTATCGACATGCTTTAGATAAGTGACATACCCTCAGTGCTGACTCAAAGTAAACCGTTTTGTTGTTATTACAGGCTCTAGTTTCTCCTTGCAGTTGTTCAGTGCTATCAAATTAGGGTTAGTGCTACAGCAAGCATGCTTTGTCTGACCTGTAACAATTGTGAGATGTATTGCTTTAGCTCCAAGCTCTCAGTATCAACCTCTGGAAGCTTTCTTTTGTTGCTGCGGAGGAAGTGGAGGAAGAGGTTGTAGAGGATGGTGGATAGAGGGAGCATAAATATGATCCTAATAGGTAACCACAATAGGTAGCAGGGTTAAAGCACGTCATCAACTATCACTCCATCACTGCTCTCTGCTAACTGCTGAGCTAACTCACTAACTCCACAACAAATCTCAGAGTTTGCCGCCACAAAGCTCAGGTCAAGAGGCCAGAGAGACAAACAAACCCTTGTCTGTCTTTCTGTTTGGACAAGGATTTGTTCCGGAAAAGCCTTCACTCTGTCTTCCTTCCTGAGGTGTTTATTTGCACTTGGGCTCCCTTCAGCACCTCAGCTGTTTACAGTCTTTATTTGAATCATTTCTATTTTATTTTGCAAAAAATAAAATCACTGTTTGGACAATGCCGGTTTGTTTCTTGACCTATAAATATTTCTAGACGGGCAGCTGGATAGACATCCTTCCTGATCGGAGGTCAACCAATTAGCTGAAGGAAACCATTGGTCTAGTGGGTGTTTTTATTTGCATCATAGCCGTGTTTCTTTTGCTAATAGCTGTGGTTTCATGTCTGACCTCAGTGGGCAGGAGAAGTGTAAAAATATTTCAGCCACTTGTATTTTCAATGTAAAAGACAAGTCCACAGATTACCTCCTCTTCTGTCCTGTACTTCTTGTAAGCGAAGGGAGATCAATTCAAAAAATTTTAAGCCTTCAGACAGCTGAGAAAACTGTTGTAGGATATCTATAATTCAGCTCAGCTTTGATACTCTTGCATCTTGATTTAGTAAAAATCTCTCCCACCTCTGGCCTTGGCTTTTATTGCAGCAGTTTATTTTCCTAACACTGTAAAACAACTGCCATTGATTGACTGCTATTGATTAATCTGTTAAAGGTCTAGTGTGTAGGATTTAGGGGAATATATTATCGGAAATGGAATATAATATTTATAGTCATGTTTTTGTTAGTTTATAACCTGAAACTAAAAATCATTGACTTTTCATTACTTTAGGATGAGCCATTTATATCTACATACGGAGCGGGTCCTCTAACATGGCGTAAGGCATGTTGTTCTACAGAAATTAGCAGGAGGAGAGCTAGTTATTGTTGCCGCAACAAACAGCTCACGGAGGTTGCATTGATTTACATTAAGAGGCATCCAAGCTTTATTCAGTGTAAATAAGTATTGGATGAAGGTAAATCATAACGTTCTCATGATGTGTTCGCTGTAATCTTGTGATATGTAGCTTGCAATGAGAAACTTGAATAAATCAAGCTGTTTGAAGGAGTAAATTGTTTATGTTTTTAGAGCAATATAATGTAAATATTAGAGAGGGAATTATGATGTATCATGTATAATAAAAATGCTTTTGCTTAACTAAAAAAAAAAAGTCTCATGTGAAAGACGGTTATCTTAAAGGTTGTTCCACAAATGTGTATTATTGAAGTTGTGTTTATTCTAAGATCATGTAATGAAGGACTGAGTGACTTTTTGTAGTGTATATTTAAGTGTTTCCCTGGCACAAAAAAATAATAAATAACAACAAAACACACACACACGTGCGCACACACACAAAAATATATATATGTAAAAACATCAGCGATTGGCAAAATTGTTATTTTAAACATTGGTATCAGTATCAGCCCAGAATTTCAAAAGCAGTGTATCCATAGTTCAATTAGAAAGTTACTTTCTACATTTTATTAGTATTTTACAATGTCATATATTTATTTACCGTATGTGTATCTTTATATTGGTAATAAACGTGCAGTACTTTGACTGTTGAGCTGCAGCAACTGACATGTGTGTTTTGGTGGGGAGGGGGGCTTAAAGGCGCTGGGGCACAATGTACTGTTTACATGCTGTATTTGTTATCCAGGCTTTTAAGAAGTTTTTCTGTTGTAATCATCAAAGTCTCCTGGTTCAGAGCTGGTATAATTCCCTACAATGAAATTGGGAATGAATGAGAGGCTTTGGTGTTAAATGGGGGAGATTATTTCCCACTAATTAGAATGACTCATCTGTGCCTGAATTAGCAGCTATACTGATGAGCTCCTTAGTGATTTAAATCTTAGCTCGTAGCAATGACCTCTTTCTTTTGTTTCCTTTTGTTCTTGATCAACTCATTTTTTCTTTAATCAAAAAGCATAAGGAGGTAAATTTTAAGAACCCAGACACATGATTAAAGGTATCTCACAGTGTTGACTGACTTTTGGTTAGCTAAGCTTCCCAAATGTAAATGCTGATTGTAGTGTTATTTATTCCTTTGTCAGTGTTTTCTAGTCTGATTCACTATGATTGACTCAGAGAGTGACTGAGAGCGCTCTCGTCTTATGTGTGCACATCTGCAGCCACCACCGATATTGTAGCATCCTCCCAGGTATTCGATTCAGTAGTGTGCTGGCAGGAGGGGTCCGGATGTTAGGGGTTTGCTACAGAGAGGTTAATCAGGATCAGAGCTCAGACCCTCCGGCCTTGTTCAGAACCAGCAAAGCATACAGCTCTCTGTTTTCACAATACGCCCTCGCTGCCATTAGTGCTGTGTCACCAGACAAGGCCTTGTTTATGTGTGTGTGACAGTATGTGTGTGTGTGTGTGTGTGTGTGTGTGTGTGTGTGTGTGTGAGCGAGAAGAGTTATACGTTTCAGGAATCAGGAACCTCCATACACACACCTTCATGCGTACGTATTCAGTCACATGAATTCACCCGCACGCACGTTTTACGGGGATGAGTCTCATTAGCCACCTCCTGACTCAGGGTGTATTTTGAGGAAGTAGGGGCCAGTGAGTGGACCCCTGCTTACTCATGCCGGGAAGTGACAAAACGTAGCTGGCCTCCTCAGACATACAATAAAAGGCCATTATGTGACTGCTATGATTCACCAGATGTATTCGCTTGCTACCCCTCTTGTGACTTTTGTCCCTTTTGTCACCTCAAGTAAAAACTCAGCAAAGATTCTTTGACAATAATGTGTGGAGCGAACCAGGATGGGTTGTACGTCTGTACTACCGAAAACAGTTGCTGTTAAATCAATTGCTGCCGAATGTCGGCACCTGAGGGCACATCTGGGTGAAAACGCCAGGTTTAGACAAGAGGCAAAAGTGCCGAAATGCACCTCAAAGCATAGAAGGCAAGCTCTGAGGCTGCTGTGTTGGCTTTCCAGCGAGCCAAAACTATGCTGCAGCACCGATCCGCAGAGATAGTTTTGATGTCTGGTCTATTTTCTTCTCTATATTATTTTAGTAATAGCCTGTTATCAC
Source organism: Chaetodon striatus (assembly GCA_029783705.1). Taxonomy (NCBI): domain Eukaryota; kingdom Metazoa; phylum Chordata; class Actinopteri; order Chaetodontiformes; family Chaetodontidae; genus Chaetodon; species Chaetodon striatus. The sequence goes on from JAPZEB010000023.1 coordinate 25,824,868, forward strand.
TGCTACATCAGCAAACACACACAAGGAAACAGACAGACAGAAGATAAGCTCTGTTTGTGATAAGAAAAGAGCAGAGGAGGAAAATCCCCCCTTAGTCTGCTGTGCCTCACCTGCAGCTTGTTCAAATATTACATTTTTGTTGTTTCAGAGAACATAAGGGTGCGTAAAAAGGTACCATTGGGCACCAGTACAGAAGTACAGGTACCAGTAATTCCTTCAATATCTCTGATCTGAAGGCAGTATTGCAAATAATGAGCAGCTTCTCAATGGCAATATACGATTGTGTTCTCATCTGGATATTTTATATATACAAATATATATATGATTATATATAACAGTGTCACAATTCAATTTCTAGAAAATGTATTACATCAGAAAGGTTTTATACCGCTATCGCAAAATAAAATATGCATAAATATGTAGTGTCGTACAGTTCGGGTTCTATTTGTAGACTGTCGTAGGGTTCCAAGTTGATCCCAAAGCACTTCAGTTTGTTCATTTTTATTGATCTGAATGTTCTCAGGACTTTATTTTGCTGTAACTTACTGCTAATTTAAGACAATCACTTCCTGCTGCTCCTGTTTCCCATTAAAAGCTGTCAATTGGTAAAGCACATGGATGCATTTATTGTGAAGCAGCTACAGAACGAGAGCCGATGAGAGTTTGGCGTTGTATTAAGATTATTTTTAGAAAACAGAAAAATATAACAGTATGGGTTTTGGACTCCAGTTTCTTTCTTTTAATGAACTAAGACTACCCTAATTGTCCTGGTAACTCATCATAAAACATATAGAAGCAAAATAAAACTCACCAGAACCTTCTTGGTTTGCCTTTCCACCAACTGGTTATATCGAAATAAACCCTTAATTCACCGAGTTAGATGTATGATATGTTGTCTCTGTGCACTGTTTTTCCCTGCTGTCTCTCTCTGCTGTTTCTTTGAGTCTCATTCTTTCTTCAGAGGCAGACCATTAAATTAGCAGAATAAAATGACATATTTTCATCTGACTGCCTGACCCTAAACCCGATCAGTTTTAAATATTGCACGAAGGAATGATGAAAGAAAAAACAACCCTACTGTGGAATTTGTATGAAAAGCTGCAGGCGACAGGCTCGCTGCAACCAGCATACCTCCAACATGTGATACAAGTAAACCGTGCCTTTTAGTGTGCCGTGCGGTTGATGGAAAATCACTCATACTGTGCGTGCATCACAGAATCTGATAGTGGTTGCTCATGGCATGGCACAGTGTGGGTGTCCAAACCCTATATGGAAAAAGGCTATTATTACAGTACCTGATGCCAGAGAGTTGTTCTGTTATTGCATACTGTGTACTGTAGACACTGACATTTGAATTTGTCCAACCAGTCTGGTTTAGAGAGGAGGTGATGGTCTTTCACGGCACATTTGTGGTCAAACATACTGGAGAAAAATACAAAAAAAGAGGCATCATTATTCTGTATTTCACCATCATTGTGGGATTTATTAGGCTTTTAGCAGTAGATCTTCGCTGACATTGGAGAGATAAGCGATCTTTGCGTGGAGGAGGCTGACGACCACTGTTTTAACAAAGCTGATTTCAAGTTCGCCCGAGTTTGCAGAAAAGCAGTGCAGACTCAACAAAAGCACGGTGAGGTAGGTCTGATCACAGCGGAATACATCGGCCTCGCACTGCTGGCTCTGTCTGAGTCATGTTGCCTGGGGCGGCATGATAATGTGACCTCAAGTGGCGTGATGTGTGACACTGAGCTATTCCCTCTATTATAAACCACAATCTGTGAAGAGGAGTGGCATTCAGCCACCATTGCCCAACTTGGGTGGCTTCCCCTCCCTTCTCATCGCATGTGCTCACCCGGGAGAAAATTGCACAACATCAAATTAGTCGTCTTTTTTTTTCCACTCTTAAGTGATGAACGCTCAGCCATGGATGTGGAAGTTTAATTTTCCTCTTACCCTTTTCCTCGCATTTACCCGCAAACCTCTTTTTTCCTCTATTTACTGAACCTAAAATAGACTCAGTTGGGGGCACAGAGGTATAACTCATGGCACACACACTGTATATTTCCAGCATGTCCTGTAGGAACCGTGGCAGCAGCAGAACATGTCTCTTTATATCATTCACTCTCACAGTGGGCACAGTGTGCCACGGTGGTGCGCTTGTTAAAAATAGAAAGAGTTAATTCAGCAGAGCACTTGAAAAGATTTAGCTACCTGCAGACATTTCCTGAACAGGGCCACATTTCCTCCCCCCCCTTCTAGATCAACAGTCATCTAAATGAGGACTGTGATCTGTCCTGACTGCTTCCTTTGAGGGGGGGGAGGACAGTGACGGAGGAGGCCCTGCGAGATGGAGAAGCAGGAAAAACAGAGAGCAAGAGAGAGGGGCAGGGGGTTGTGTTTGATGAAAGCCTGCCTCTCTGTTTACTACAAGCTAAAAATACTACCCAGCCTGGTTTGCAGCAGGCATGAGGAGGAGGAGGACGTGGGGGGGGTGATGTGTACATATGTGCGTCTGTCGCCCCAAACCCAGCAGCTGGAGGCTAGAAGGCTGAGGGAGGGCTCCACATCACTGCAGGGGGAACAACAGGTGGACGAGAAGGCGTGTGGTTCAGTGTTTGTACTGTACATATGTCTGAGTGTGTGTGTGCTGGCTTGAGGTTACGTGTGTGTATGATTAGGCTTTTGGGGCAAGCGTGTGCAGAAATCTGGGCTTACAAATGCATACATGTACACGCGCTTTACACACCAGTTCCCCTTGTCAGAAACCCAAGTGTAACATAGAGCCTGTGTCTCTGGCTAAACCCGAGCCTGAATTGTCTTATTCATGCTCTCTAATCTATTTAAATCCCGACTGAGGCAGCGCTATGAATCAAAATTAATGACTGTGTTGTTGATGCTGATGTTAAAGCTCTGGTATGAGTACTGTATTGGCCATTCACAGCAACAGCTCACTCACTAGGCCTCTATTTTTACGTGTGTGTGTGTATAGGGGAGCCAGCATGTGTGTCTTTCCCCACTACTCGCTTTTACCCTGATGACAAGAGGCAATTGGCCTTCTCAAATGACAGTGACTAGGTACTGTGAGGGCAGTTGTACCCAGGCAGCTGTGCATCTCTCTCTGGCTCTCACCCTCAGTCCCTCTCTATAGCTAAAATGAAAGTAGTTACTGATTCTGTGATTAAAGTACCTTCCTGTTTGCGCAGGGACGATCAGATAAGAGTTACCACATAGTGAATGCGGGGGCTAAAAACAAGGTAAAACTGGCGGCAAACACACTTCCCTGGGTCATTATTGGCATTCCTGAGAAGCTGAAAACACACAGGATGGCTGCACTGAGGCAGGAAATTGCGTATGAACTGCAACAAGCTCGTGGCAGTGAATGAATCACCAAATTAACCACATTTTCTTAAAGTATGTTATTGTTTTTATGGAATTTTATAGTTTAGGTTTCCTCCCCATCACCGTTTTTCATCAGTTTTTGACCTCTAGTGGCGCCATAAAGCTGTTTTTCTATGACCTGACGTGATAAAGAAGTCCAGCCAATTATTTCATTCTATTCCAACAATCAACAGGTGGTGGTAACATGTCAAAATGTGCTGCAGTGTGCCTGCAAAGGAAGGGATGAAGACCCTGAGGATACACACACACATATATTAGGAGTACCTGCGGTGTCTATTGTGGATGAACATTCATTAATCTGTTTAAGTTTATGTATCACTCCCATATGCTGCTTGGGTGGTGCCAGAGGTGTCGTGGGCACTGTTTGGCGTCTGTGTGAGATGCACCAGGCTTTTCACCACTCCAGTGTAAATCGCCCCATGTCATTATTAGACCCTCAGAGCAGTGAACGTAGTTTAAAGAGCGTGAAAGTCCATTTAAGGTGGGCGGTAATGGAGTTGGATGGGTTTAACAAGCACCAGATGTTCACTGGGTAGAGCGGTGTTTGAGACTAACAAACGGTATTGGTCGCGGCGTTTGTGCCACTCAAAGCGAGGTGTTTTTTTAGTTGTACACCACCACCTTTTCAGCCGCCACTCACAGCCGGGTGTTTTGTTGCAACCATCTTGCCTAATGTGTTCACACCGTGTGTGAATAAAGCAATTTGCTTGAGTGAATTACATGTAAAGTCAATGTAAAAATGCAATTTGATGGACACTATGGACATGACGCAAATGACCCAAAATATGCAAATAATGTAGCACAAATTAAATGAGTAGCAAGATTTCTTGTCATACGTTTATTCCAGAGGGTTGAAAAGTCTTCAGCAACCAGCTTGCGCAGCGATAGCCAATCAGCATTAACATCCTCTGGGGACATGAGTTATTTGCGTGTATTAAATGAGTCAACACAAAATATTCTAGCCATCACACTCACTCAAGTAATAGGATGTGAAAATTTGAATTGCGTTTGGCGCCAAACACAGCATAATAATTTTCGTATTTGGACTTTTTCTTCAGTAGCAGAATTTATTCAGTGATTGCTCTACATACATCCAGTGCAAACAGGAACCATTCCTAGCTAACGCCAAGGCCACACTGCCTGTGTGAGCAGCACATGTGCATTGTGGAACCTCTTGTATTTTTTTTCAGTGCCCGTGTCAACATGTTAGAGTAGACACACTGCCTGTGTGAGCAGCACTACTCAGGAGCAGCTTGGCTGCTGCCCAGCTGTGGCACATCTCGAGAATAGGAGTCATGTTGACATTAAACCACCTTTCACTACAGTTTCAATGCATTTATCTGTCACA
>JAPZEB010000023.1:25843564-25853613 GCA_029783705.1 Chaetodon striatus
GAAGATTGGTAGGTTATGTAATAGCCCACAGTCTCACCGTAACGCCATTATAGATGAAAATTCAAGCATTTTACATCAATGACACTGACACAAAAAGCTTAGCTATAAAATAAGATACCAACAATTTATTATTTTTCATCTTTTTTCCCCCTATATCTCAAACAGTTTAGTAACTACTAAACATCATAGGATAGAAATAATCAAACACAAAGACCTATGTTTATTTTTCTATTTTCGTTTTCTATTATATTTTTATGTATGGATATAACTTAAAAATTTAAGTAGAGGACTGTAATATTTTTTTTATATGATGTAATTTTGATGTTTGTTAAATAATTTCTCATTGTAGTTTTGCTGAACATTTGTGGAGGCGTGTCACCTTCAAAATGGCCTCTCATTGTGATCCACTGCTGTCACCCACCTGCATTCACTTATCAATCAGGATTAGGTGACAGATTATAAAAGGTTTGCATGACTCCTGTCCACCCTGTTGCACCCTGATAAGGACCTTACAGTCATAACCAGTCTGTGTTTTAATGTAAGCAGCCATGTTTTTTTTTAAAAATTAAGGCTTTTTAACTCACTGCAAGTACATTTGCTCCTCAACCCCTTGAGATGTACCATCTCATTTTCAAGGGGGTCCTCAACGACAATAATACAATATCAGCACAATTACACAAATGTTTTACAACTACAACAATGAGATATTTAAACCAGCAAATGATAATGTGCGATAAATGGCAAATGTGACAAAAAACATGCAAAAAAACAACTATAAATATGAAATAAGACATGCTAAATCAGGAGATTATACTCCAAATAGAGCATAAAAATGTATAATTTAGTCATAGATTTTAGAAAAGTATTAAAGGCTGTGATAACTGAATCACAGATGTTGATCATTACCCTGAGCTTTTGTTTGAAAGCTCCATGAAAAATCTCAAAAAGTAGAAACTGAGAACCTGTAGCAGCTGTGAGTTAAATTGTGAATAGTCACATATGATGTGCTGGCAGATTTTTGTAAGAGTATAAGAAAGTGTGGGCCCTTATGTCATCCTGCATCTAGCAAATTCAGCTACTGATACAAGACCCTAATTTGTAAAATATACACTGAGCATCAACTGAGCTCTGCAGCTAAGTGGTAATGACGTGACTCACTGACGAGAGTCTTAAAAACATAAACAAGCTCCACAGAATGATGCAACTGCATTGCCTATCCTTTTCCTTAAATTTATTTTAAAACTGTTGACAGTTTAAGAGACATGTAATACTGTTTCCAGGACAGCTGCCATGTTTTCTCAATTTAAAAGTCAGAAGCGAAGACGAGTGGAGTGAAGGGTTCATCTAATTAGCTGTGGGAATGGTCCATGTTGATGTGTCAGTGAAGGAGAGACAGTTCACCTGAAATGATGCCCATCCCTTATAAATTTATATCCAGCCATAGACGGGTATAAAAATAATGGATGTGGCCACTGCGCTGTCACCCATTGGTTTGTGGACGCCTGTTTTGAAACCTCGAGTTTGGCATTTTGGCCGTCGCCGTCCTGGATTTTTGGAAATGTCACCATATTTGGATGAGAGGGTAGAGCTGTGGAGGAGTGAGGGGTGGATCTGCCCAAGGGCCTAAAGCCACAATCCACAGACAGACTGTCACTCAAAGCGGCCACGCCAATGACTGTATATAACGATGGACAACGCATCTCCACTGTCTCCCACTGTACAAAATGACACCAAAATATCCTGCATATGGCCGCTGTCATCTTGCCCTGTTGATGTCATTTGGAGCCAGAGTTCAGAAGTAGAGCTCTCCACTGTATCAAGTTCCTACCCGTACACCCGTCCAACCACGCCAATTGGCACAAATAGCTGTCAATCATGTCAAACCCCATTTTTACAGCATCAAATAACTAGTTATTACCAAACTAATCACAAAAATGAACACTTAAACATACATATGTGTGATAACAACTACCTAAAATGCCAGAACCCGTCTTTGGGAAAAATGTATTTGACATGTACTTTGACTTTTTAGTTTGGCCCATGCCCCATCCACTAACATGGAGGGGGCAGGGTTATGACTTGTACTTCAGCCAGCCACTAGAGGGCAGTTGAGATGTTTTAGCTTCACATTTGGGAAGCTGACATTTTGTCCATCTTTATATACAGTCTATATAGACAGCGCAATGAGTCATGCTCTGAAAACCACGCAAACCAGGTGAGGAAACAAACAGCGCTATAATATGCAACCGAAGGCTGAAGCGCTAACAAAATGCCTGTAGCTAGTTCTGTAGTAACAGAAGATATGTCAAAGGATTATTTAAGCACTTTATGTCTACTAGAGAGGACAAGTTACATTGACAAACTCAATGTTGTCAGTCTATCTCAGTGTCCCCTCTCTTTACATTACTTATCTTGAGAAATGATCCCACTGAATCGCCAGTCGTGACATACTTTGATATTTACATCATTTAAGATATCAGAGATCAAAACCAGGCCTCACAAAGCTTATCTGCCTTCAACTTCTACAGTTTGTCTCACCAAATTCGCAAAATGCTTTGCTAGTAGACAGAAAAGACAGGGATGTTCCTTTCACTTAATACAAAGTCAATGGAGAGTAATAAATTGTTCCCCTTCGGTGGGGGCGGGACTTAAATGTGCTCTGTCTCTGTGGGCCATGCCCTTAATTGTGCATAACTGTAATGCAGGATTTATACTTCTGTGATGAATCAACGCCATTACCTTTGCCATAGCCTGACATGCACCTCCACAGAAACATAACTACGTGATTCCTCGATGCAGACCTCCTGTCTAATTATGGAAGCTGAAACCATTTCCCTCAGTGGAAACAAAGCTTTTGCTCACTTTAATTTCATAGATAAGAAACAATAAATGGTGAAGACAATAAAGCCTCCACAAAATAACATTTTATGTCTTGTGTGTGATTTATCCTGGCTTCATATGAGCAGAGTCAAATCTCCACTTGTCGCTAGGCTAATTTATACAATGTAAAATGTCATAGGCCTGTGCTAATAAGGTTAGCGTGTTATATCTGTTTGGAAAACGTGTTCAGTGTAAGACAGTTGTCTTGTCGGTGAACCTTGTGAGTTGTAATAGAGTCGAACTTTGTAATGTTACCCTTGTTAAATGTTGCTGTTGTCCCTTGCTTCATTTGAGTATAGGAAAGTCAGCTAGCTGCTAGGCTAATTTATACAATGTAAAATGCAATAGGCTTGTGCTAAAAATATTAGCATGTTATATTTGTGGGGAAAATGTGCCCAGATAAAGACAAATGCTTTGTCCATGAATCCTGCTTGTAATCGTGAAGCTGATGTGTGTACTTTTAGGTATGTTTTGAATCAACTCAAGTTTACAGCACTTCACAGAAACCGCGCTGCCAACCAGTGTTTTAGAGGTGTAACTGCAGAGTGACACAGACACACCACCACACAAGTGTAAATGCTCACAACGGAGTAGGCCACATGCGTAGGCTCGGCATTGGGCTGATGCAGAAGTATAAATCCCGCTTAAGCCCTAAAAAACTTAAATGGGTGAGTTATATAAAAGTTCACCCTAGTACCGTTGTCATGAATGGAGTCCAAAAATGAGAGTTTTATAATATATATTGTAGAGTTGGACATTTTAACATGTCCAATGGGGACTATGGGGACTTTTGGTTGCAGCGTCGAGGGGCCATCAGAGGAACTGCGGTTTTGGTGCTCATTTTTCAGTTCTATAGGTTTCCATTTGTATACAGCTCGTTTTTAGAGCCTGAGGTAAAGTGGACACAAATTAAAAGCATTTCACCTTAATGTCACAAACTTCCTGTAGAAAGTACAGATGGTGCATTATGACATGGATTTAAATGTCACTTCTCAGGAGGAATGTAGTGTTTCAAAAAACTTTTTATTTCTTTTATTATTTATTCTTTTGGCAAGAATAATAATAATAATAATAATGTTATTGTTAACCTCCTCCCCTGGAGACAAAAGCCACCAGTGTCCTCTTTTTTTCCTGCTTTCAAATTTCAAATTTATTTCCCTTTTGTTCTGGCTTTTTTAATTTTCCTCTTCCTTTACTCTCTCTTTCTGGCCTCTCCCTTCCTCCCCCTCCCTCCTCCTCATCCCTGATCTCCATTCTCCATTCATGCGGCCCTGTCACAGCGATGATAATGATGACCTCTGTGTAATACTAGCTTGTTATTGGCCCACCAGCGAGGCCAGTGTGTACACCCTCTGTTGCTTTTTCTGCATTGACCATTGTGTTACGAGCGAAACGCTGGATCTTGTGTGTGTGTGTGTGTGTGTGTGTGTGTGTGTGCGTGTAGGTGAAACACAAAGAGCAGGCAGTCAGTCTGGGTGAGCTGCACAGGGGATCTATGGAGAGGCAGAGGAATTCACCTGAACTGACCCTATGCTGTTGCTGCTGCTATTATACTGAAGGCTTTATGGGAACAGAGGAGGAAAATAACTGGAAACAACTTCTCTAATTTCTTTGTTTTACTGGATATTTACACATTAATGCCTATTTTGTACGAGAATTATTTAAACATAATAGCACATTTCCATACCACTATTAGCTGCATCCTGCTGCCAGTTGATATAATACAGCATTAACTTTAAACTGTAGGCTGACCGAGGTACCAGCTGACAAACAGGAAATGAGAGCATCCGACAATTGAGTTTGAATGTAATGCCATTACTCATTAAGAGCAGCTCTAATAGGCTGTGTTGGTCTCTTGGGGGCAAGCACACAACATTGACATATAACCACCTTAAAAAGATTACATGATGAGTGTCCAACTTGTTTACTCTCTTTCTAGCCATGGCCTGGTCCCAGTTTTGGTGACAGGCAGGTGGTGTGAGATGGGCTTATCAGAGCTTTTTAACTGACAACAGATGCCTGGTGTAGCTGGAAACCAGTTGATAAAGGTGGTGAGCGAGAAACAATAATGGTTGGGGCAGGAAATTAAAAAAAAAAAAAAAAAAGGAGTTGAAAGATGGTTTAGATTTTCCGTAAAGCCAAGGTAGACCACAGAGTCAGATGATGATTTTCCATTGGTTTATCACTACAAGAGACCACTTCCATATTACATATACTTATTTGACCCATCGTTTATAATGATAAGTGCAGCTTTAATTTAACGTTGATTGTGTTAGGATGGGACATAATTCAGGGGAAGATGATGTGAAGGTGTAAAAAAAAAAAATACCTGTGGGATGTGCATTGAACACCTCCAATGGAGGCGCCCAGGAGGCATCCTGATCAGATGCCTGAACCACCTCAATTGACTCCTTTCCACACGAAGGAGCAGCAGCTCTACTCCGAGCTCCCTCGAGATGTCTCTGCTCCTTACCCTATCTCTAAGGCTGAGCCCAGCCACCCCACGGAGGAAACTCACTTTGTCTGCTTGTATCCGTGATGTCATTCTATCAGTCATTACCCAGAGCCCATGACCATAGGTGAGGGTTGGGACGTAGATGGACCAGTAAATGGAAAGCTTTGCCTTCCAGCTCAGCTCCCTCTCACGCTCCATTCTACCCTCACTCGTGAACACTCCCTCAAGCTGCGCCTCGAGATCCTGGCCATAAATATCACAAACAGGATGAGTTATGAGGGACAACCGTGGTGGAGGCCAACACACACCGAGAACGTGTTTGACTTTACACCGAGTATGCTGAAGCAGCTCTCACTTTGGTCATACAGGGACAGGATGGCTCATCGCCATAGTCATTAATACATGCATGATAATATTAACCCTTGGCAAAGAAAAAAAACACAATATATATATAGAAAACATATATATGTATATGTACGCACTTTGAGAACATAGAGCGATAGTGAATCAATCAAGAGTTTTTATTTTAACCTCCCAAAATAAAAGCATTACTGAGTAATTAATCACAGTCAGCGGCATGAAGATCTCTGCATGTGGAAATGTTGTTTTCCCACAGATGAGGATTTCATGGAGATGTTGGACACATGGGCGACAGCATCTTTATCACACGCTGATGAGAAGATGAACAGAGACCAGCCCCCTTTCTACACGGCTGTTGACTAAGTGCTGTCAAAAGTGCTGCGTTGAAAAACATGTTGACTTCGCCCGCCTCACAGTGAGTATATGGCACATCAAAGCAACACATAAGTGAAGCTGTTGAAGTTGTCGAGCACCATGCTAACTTTCAGTCAGTGAACGCAGCAGTGGAGAGGCAGCCAGAAGAAAATGTCGTCTAATAGGCTGACAGCGAATCAAAGGAAGCCCTGAGAGGAAACAGCAAACTTAAAGCTAACTCGTTATCAGCAAAGACAATTACTGACATTAGTCAAAACAGGGAGCTGGAAAATCTGAGGCCTTTGTTCTGAAGTCTACAGTTACAGCTTCACTTCATGGTGTGACGCCATTGTTTATTTATTTATTTTCCCTATTATTGTGGCATTTTACATGATGATTTGATAAAGGAGGGTAAACAAAATCTGCTTTCAGTGATCATTAAAAGACAAAAAACCGTGAATATTAATAAAACATGCTTTAAAAATATATTTAAAAACAATCTGCTGTTTATGTAATCATTTAATGTTAAGCATCATTATTTGTTGTAGGTATTTATTTATTTATTATTTTATTTCTTACTTTAATTCAGGCATAGTTGTACATGCATTTTTACTGTCTTCACATACTGTTGGTAACTATCAAATTGTGTATTACACCGAGCATCTGTGTGAACAGATCATTTTTAATGATCTCACCATAGTTTAGTTTGATTTAAATAATTCAAATTTTATAATTATAATTAGCCAAACTAAAGCCCAGAGCAACAAGACCTTTGCTATTTATATTCAATCAAAAATAAATGTACATTTTGTATTTATTTTCCATGTAAAATACCTATTTACACTCTCACAGGTGTGACCATGCCAGGTTAGTGACAGTGTGTGGTATGAAGTCTATAAGTATACTGTTATGAATGAATTAATGAATTTATTTTGAGCAAAAAGTAAAAACAAAACATCAACAGACATGCTCAAAAAGGAGTTGGAAGAAATGTACACTTATATAATCCTACCCCCTTTTCAGTATTCATGTCTCACTTAAAAATGAAATTTCCAACAACTATCCCAAACTTATTTACAACCATTAATATAGATAAACAAACAACAAGCTTAGATATTAAATATACAAACCCCACCTCAACCATGTAACAAACAATTAGCATTAAATCTAAACAACACATTGTGTCTAAGTGTCTTAATTTTACATCAAAACACAAATGTGTGACAGTGATTATATAGATATTAACTGACAAACAATGATCAAGGTTTACATATATTTATTACACTGAAATCAGACACTTTGGACAAACAATTACAGACAAACACATTTTTATAAATACAGATTTATGTGCACAGCGTCTATTGTAAATACTCCAACTGTTAGAAAAGTGTAGTGTTAGGAACAAAATGTATTTCAGTGGAAACACAGTATTAAATACGTAAGTTACACACAGAGAAACAGGGAAACAAATGAGACTGTGACTTTGCTAACATTGATAAAACACATTGCAGCGAACAGATGTGCATCATACAAGTAGTGTTAATGTACAGAGACAACAGAGAGAAGCCACAGCACAGACTATAATACATGTTTTTAAATACCGTAAAACTTCAATTAGTAGCTCAGGCTATTTCCTAAGATCAGGAAATACAATCAAATTGTTTATTTAAACCAGTATGAATATTTCTTGTATAAAAATTAGGCTTCAAATAATAAATCAGTTATGAATCATTCATTTGATCTCGCTCCGACAGACAGCACATCAGTGAGAGAGTGTGAGTTACGACACTCGAGGATTACGGCACCCAGCATACCGACAACACACCACCACGTTATCCTGTTGAAACAATACTCACAACTTGGCTTAATTTCTATGAAAAACACTTTTGATTCTTTTGCTTTGAGGACCCTTACGGACTGAAGGAATGTGATTAAATTACAGGTGTCTAACTGAGACAGTCTTTTAATTGAAGTTTTACTGTACGTCATCAACAGAAAACAGTCACTACAAAACATCTGTGTCTTTGCTGTAATGTAACGTTCACATTCACCCTGTGTTATTTCTTTGAGCTATCACAATAAACACACACAACAGTCATTCTCTACACCGCATTATAACTACTACTCCTGTACTTTGGCCTTTGGAACGTACCGTTTACATGAAAAGGGCGGGATTTATTCATAGTGAAAAAGACAGTTTTCGCCAAACTGTATATTCTCCTGCTTTTTTATGATGCACTTTTCTTGGCTAAGTCTCATTTGAAAAAAAGATCTGAATTTTCTTATCTGGGTAGTTTAGATGTGAGCATCTGTAAGGCTTTTTATCATATCGTTATACTATATATAACCATAGGCGGCACTATATTCAACTTCCTTTATTTAAGGTCTAAAGTAAAAGGAAACAGTCCACATTTGAAGACACGTGGTCATCCACAGGCAACAAGATCATCGTGTGTATGAAACTTTGAATATATGAACTATGTAATGAGCCATGATTCCAAATGTCTTCAATGAGAAGAGAATTTAGGCCGACTGGCACAACACAGTGAGGATTAAAATGAAGTTAAGATGATAGGGTTTATATCCCTGAATGCTCAACGAAGGTTAACTTAACTGCTCTGCAAATGATCAAGTCTGAAACCTTTCTTTTGTCATTCAAGGTCAAACAAATGCTCGTCGTCGTCTTCAGTCATGTCGTGCTGCAGAGTGGCTGGTTTTGCTGTGGGCATCAGAGATTCTTGGTCAACCAGATCTAGAGACCTGGAAAAGGTGAAAAACAAAGACACTTCAATCATGGATCAATTACTGCAGCACATTAGTCATTTAAAGCTGGGGTAGGCAGTTTTTCTTTACAAGGTAAAAACATATATATTTATATTTATAATCGAATAAACCCTCCTCCTGTAGCTCTCCTCTCTCTGTCCTAATATTCTTCCACAAGACAACTACAGGCATACGCTGGCACTTTATACAGTAACCCAGTGTTTTGCATACCTCAGTTTCATTAATCTTATTTCATTGCAGAACTGTGTGCAGCACATTCATTTATTCATTCAGCCCTTTATGCTCTTTTGACCATCTTTATCTTAAGAAAAACTATAAAATCTATCAGTCTTAATCATCTTTGTGCAGCACTTTGCCTCTAGCACTTTAGTCGGCTGTTAAACACTACAGGAAACAGTATTGTCACTGCTAAAATAAGACAACAAATTACTCTCTGTCGCAGCTATGCATTTAAATAAAACTGACACTGTAAAAACAGCAGCAAACGTTTTCTAAAAATCAGATTTTTGCAGTTCAGCCCTGAGCCGTTTGAAATAATTTGGATTCTTCATCATTAAGACACAAAAATTAGCTAGCTAGCTACGCCATGGGCCCTCTGCCTGGCTCTCTGTCGCTGTGGACTGCTTCTCCGGGAGGAGAGCAGGCAGCAGCTCAAGAGATGGACCTTTGGCTAGTGGCTAAAGAAACTTGAATTCAGCCAGTGCAAATCCCCCCAACACCATAGGTCACAGCGAGCTAACCTGTGTAACAGCAGCAACAGAAAGTCTGCTGATCCGGAGGGGAGTTCGGATGGTCTGGGATTTGCACTGACTAAAGGTCCGTGCCTGCAAAGCCCTTTGAGATGGCACACTTTGATTCGGGGTTCAATAGCTACATAAACGTGAGCTAGAAGCCGCAGTCATGAGGCTTTTGCTCCGGATAGCAAAAGGAAAAATTTATTATCAGCATTTTCTCTCAGTTTCCTTTTTTTGGGGTTGCTTTGCAGTGTGGGCAGTTGTTGCCAATGCTGGAGTTTCTCTGCATTGGATCAGGCTTTCACCAAAGAGACGTGTATGCACATCTGCATTTGTACAACAGCCAATAGGAACGCCCTCTGTCTGAAATTACCCACGATTGGCTAAAGTCTCTTGTCACAGCCTAGATTTTCCACGGCCTGACAGCAGAGCCAAGAGCAGATGCAGACATCTCCTGTTCTCTCAGACCACTTGAAATACAA
>JAPZEB010000023.1:25853713-25865667 GCA_029783705.1 Chaetodon striatus
AGCCCATGACCATAGGTGAGGGTTGGGACGTAGATGAGAGAGAAGATTTCTCAGAGAGAAAAGCTTCGTAATTCGGACTTTGAGCATCTCACCCGTTATGGAGACAGCGGAGCACCCCCCTGGAGCCAGACCTGTGGGGGAGCTCACTAGCAAGCATCTGGGCCACGAGGCCCAGTCGGGCTCAGCAAAGAAAAATAACATGGAGCTGTCGCCCTGTGGGCCCAACACCCGTGAGGACAGAAATCAGGGTTAGGTGCATTGCGTGCTGGTCCTTCGCATTGTGGACTAGCTTTGGAGAAAAAATGTGCTCCTTAAACAAACAATGCACGTTCCAAAATATTAAAAAAAAAATGGCTTTGCAAATGATTAATTACAGAGAAAATGCATTCAACAGGCTTGCTAGGACTTAGACACAAGATAATTTGTTATGAAACCGTCAATATAAATATGATTTCATTAGTTTACAAGGAAATTCCTCAGGGTAACTTTAAGTACTGTTGTACTTAGAGTGAGCTGTTGTTTTTACTGTTGCTCAGGAAGCACTTAGTCTAAAGGAGTTTTGCCTTGATTGAAGTAAATGTGGCAAGCTTTTTATCCCTAGACAGAAGCCGTGTGAGAGTAGATGGCTTCATATCAGACATGAAAAGGGTTACTCTTTCTTTCTGAAGTTTAAAACAAAGAAAATAAACTTCAGTAACTGGAAAAAAAAAACAACATAATGTCAAAGTGAATATTCTGTTTTTACTCTTACAGCATTTTTTAAACCTTGCTCTGTCACCCTAAAGGCCCCGGTGGGATATTAAAAAACTCCTTCCCAGTTGGAATGAACATTGTGTGAGTCATGCTAGTGCCATGTAAGTAGACACAGCCATAACAAAGAAAGAGTGACGCTGTGAGATCGTCTGGTGCTACGCAGGTTGGAGCACCAGGCCTTTTGAGGTCACAGTGGTGGGAAAGCACATTACACAATCACTACAGCATGCGAGGACGGTGACCTGTGCGATTGTTTCCCTCTCGTCTTATCTCTCTTTATGTCCCGGCTATGTCTCCATTGTCTCGTGCGATTGAGAGCATTTCAATGACAGGAATCTTGTTTTGTTGAATAGCACGGCCCGGTCAGACACAGATGCCAAGACATTCCTGGAGGTGGTAGTCTTTCCTTTTGGCAGCCCAGCACCTCTGTCTCCAATACTCTAGTCTCCTTGTATTTTCTCTATCTTCCCTCCTTTTCATGCCTTAGTCCTCCTCAAGGTGACTGTCAAAGAGAGAAAGAAAAGGAGCGAGAACGGGAGTTAGATGTGTCTCTATGAGTCTTTGTGTTTTTGTTTGCCTACGTGCTCGGTGTCCGTGTATTGACTGTTCAAAGAAAGGCGATCTGCTCGTTAATCCAGCCAGCACTACACTATTCATTGTATATGCCGGCCTTGTTTTCCCTGCTGAATAAGCCACACCACTTCACAACACCTAATTACCATTCATTACATGTCAAGGCTACCACACCGCTCCCTCAGTCTATCTCATCCAGTATCTAATATCTCTCTCGCATGTCATGTCTCAATTTGTCAGTAATTATGCGATGGTAGAGTGTTGCATGAAATCAGAGAATGAAGCGATAGCAGCCTCGAGCTTTTCTCCAGGCTTTCAGACTCTCCAACAGATGGCAGTGTGAATCGCTCTATCGGCACAGGCCAGCTCGGGATGACTGTGTGTGAATTAATGACATTCATAAAGTGAAGCAGATGCCTCTCCTCTTTTCTCTTGAATTTCTACTTTAGGAGGAGACAGAATACGAAAGAAATTTTTCAAGAAGTTTTTCAAATTGTATGAGAGTGAATAATTGTTTTTTATTCTGTATCTACTTACTGAAACACCCTACAGTGTTGCAGCTTTATTTTGCTTACTGTACACCCAGTGAAATATTCAGACCCAAAGCACTGAAGAACTACATTCTGCATCCTTTATAAACATTTGGCATGCATCTCTGGAAACTTTTGCATCTTCAGCAGCATAAGAAATGAAGTTTAAACAATGCTTGGCTCCACAATATTTGTGGAGAGTCTCTAGTAAGGTTTAGAAAGCAAACGCATGCCAAATCTAGATGTATGACGTAATGTGAGTCTGACATGTGCTGTTGTCTGGTCTTGTTTTTATACTTGATGCTTTTATTTCCCTTTGTGCTGCAGCTTTAGTGTCGAAGAAAAAAAAGGTGCCCTGCAGGGATAATAAAGTTAATCTCATCTCTCCTGTTTCATCTTATCTGACTGTGAATTTGGTTTGACTTCATGTAACTCATATAACTTAACTGAAGCACCAGAAATACACCACACCAGCTGTTACCTTGATACATTTAGTTTACTTTGCAGAACAAATGGTGACAGTTAGGCTCATGGTGACTTTTACCCAGTGGTGTTACTCTGTTGTTTACTTACTTCAGCTCTATATTAGTTTTCCTGTATTGCATTCTCCCCTACAGCTCTGTTTTTTGGCTACAGTTAATGTCCTGACAAAAATGCTGTCTCATTTTGCTCCTTGTTTATTTGTTATTTGCTAGGTGACAGGCAGACTAGCACAGTGTGTACACACTGCGTGCGTGTTTGTTTGTCGACTTGTATTTGTTGCAATGTACTAGATACCAGACAAACAGCCCCAGGGGAGGCAGGAAGGTGGTCAGGAAGGGTGTTCCTGTGTGAACAGGAGCTGTGTGTCCTCCCCACCGTTGTCTCTGTACTTTATGTCTCCGCCAATGACTGGAAGTACATGACATACAGTTCAAAGATACTGTAGATAATGCACCTGTGTTGCTTGTTTAAGTTTTCTTGGTGAATTAAATTTGTATGCAGTGTCCATTTCTGTTCCTTCAACCCATCTCACCCATTTCCTATTTAAATTAATATTAATATTTAGATAATAGTGCAGAATATTTATTGATGTCAGCCTCCCAAATGTGAGGATTTTACGCTTTTCTCTCTTGTGTAACATTGTAAATGGAATATCACTAGGTTTTGGATCTTTAATTGGACTAAACAAGCAATTTGTGGGGGGTATTTTTTACTATGGACAAACTAAAGATTTGACAATGAATTGATTAAAAATAATAAAAAATATTAATCACAAATAAGTAAAGTCATCAGTTGTAGCCCTTTATATTATGAATTTTTCTGGAGACCGTGACACACTTGTCTATATTTAAGGAATAAAAAAGTCCTTATGTATGTATGCCTGTTTTGTTTTTATTTATTTTTTTATATACACTGTTTGTGAGCTGTATTACATCTTCTATATTCTTTTTGTCAGGTGACAAAGTACAGTAGTCTTACTTGGGTTAGTTCTGACTTTTTATGTGTCAATACTGTGCATGTCTGAATTAACCAAAGTGAAAAAATTAACCAACATAAAGCGACTGTACTTAAAAGACACTTGTTGTCCGGTGGTTGTGACTGTGTCAGCCCTGCCTGTGACTGTCCCATGTGTTGTCTGTGGTCAGAGGGAGGGTCGTGGACAGCTGGAGCATCACCTGTCACTGGATCACATGCGTTTATATGACACAGCGGTGGTGACACCAAACTCTGGCATTTAGACACAACGTAGGATGAGCGAGACAACAAAAACCCCTTACCAATACAATACCCCTTAAGTAAATACCAATTAAGAGAACATCATGTAAATTACTGGAAAATTCTGAAAGCAGCTCCACAAGTGAACTGTATTTAATTAAACACAAAATAGCAGCATTTGTCACCTCCATAGACTGCATAAAATAAAGGACCGTGATGTCACCCATTGCTTTGTAGGCTCCCATTTTGAAGCCTTGAGTTTTGCATTCTGACTGTCACCATCTTACATTTTTAGAGCCAGTAGTGACCATATTTGGACGACAGGGTGGAGCTAACCCTAACACTAGCTGTTAGCTTCATTAGCATGATGTATTTACATTTATGGTTAACTGTGATAGTGCTAATTTTTACCAGTGAAAAAATGCTGACCACCATTCAAACAACATGTCCTTCCCTAAAAAACTAAATGTCTGACTCATGAGAGCAGGGGTCTTCAACGTTTTTTAGGCCAAAGATCCCTTAGCTAACAGAAAGATAGAGCAGGGACACCCTACTACATATTTAGTGTCAACTTGCATTGCATATTAAAATGGGCAGATGGAGGTTGTCAGGCAGAAGGCCATATCAGCCTTAACTGGCAGCCTTGACATGTATTTACTTTTCAGGTAGGTGAGGGAGGTTTGTAGGTAGGTAGGTAGGTAGGTTTGGTTGGTAGGTTTGGGATGGTTGGTTGGTAGGTAGGTTGGGTTGGGTTGATTGTTTTGTTGTTTGGTTGGTTGGTTGTTTGGTTGGTCGGTTGATTGGGAATCAGGTAGGTAGGTAGGTGGGTAGATTTGGTAGGTAGGTAGGTTTGGTTTGGTTGGTAGGTTGGTTGGGTTGATAGGTTTGTTGTTTGGTAGGTAGGTAGGGTTGGTTGGTAGGTTGGTTGGGTTGATAGGTTTGTTGTTTGGTAGGTAGGTAGGGTTGGTTGGTTGGTAGGTAGGTTTGGTTGGTTAGTTGGTAGACAGGTAGGTTTGGTTGGGTTGATAGGTTTGTTTGGTTGGTAGGTGGGTAGGTAGGTTTGGTTGGTTGGTTAGTTGGGAGACAGGTAGGTTTGGTTGGTTGGTTGGTAGGTTTGGGTTGGTTGGGTTGATAGGTTTGTTTGGTTGGTAGGTAGGTAGGTAGGTTTGGTCGGTTGGTTGGTTGGGAGACAGGTAGCTTGGTCGGGAGACAGGTAGGTATGTAGGGAAGTAGGTAGGAAGGTTTGGTTGGTAGGTTGGTTGGGTTGATTGGTTTGTTGCTTGGTAGGTAGGTAGGTAGGTAGATAGGTTTGGTTTGGTTGGTTGGTTGGTAGGTTTGGGTTGGTTGGTTAGTTGGTTGGGTTGATAGGTTTGTTGTTTGGTAGGTAGGTAAGTTGGTTTGGTTGGTTGGTTGGTTGGTATGTTTGGGTTGGGTGGATTGTTTTGTTGTTTGGTTGGTTGGTTGGAAGACAGGTAGCTTATTTGGGAGACAGGTAGGTAGATAGGCAAGTAGGTGGGTAGGTTTGGTAGATAGGTAGGTTGGTTGGTTGATAGTCAGGTAAGTGAGTCGGTAGGTAATACTTTTATTTGCATTTCATGCTCAACATTTGTGTTGAGGTGCTGATTTGTGAAGTAAAATTTAAACGGGTAACTTTTATAAAATTTCACACCTTGACAGTTGTCATGAACAGGGAATTTACCTTTAGTATTTTTATTTATTTATTTTTTTGTGCGCACCAGGCAGTATATTTATTTCTGCTGTAAAGTTGGTCATTTTAACATTGGTGTCTATGGGGATGAACACACTCATGGAGCCAGCCTCAAGTGGCCATTTGAGGGTCTGCAGTTTTTGACTTTGCTTCATTTGTCAGCCTCGGAGATTGCTGCTTAGTCCGTTTTAATTCCCATCTTGTGTGTCATTTTCAGCTTTCAGAGGTGCTAAATAGTAGCTGCAAGAATTGCTTGAGCATCAGTAGTAAGCACAGCAACATTATGTAACGTGGCAAAAGGAAAAGTGTCACAAAATGAGACAACATACAGTTCAGTGTGTCAGAAGAAGAGCTTGTATTAGCACATAGGAACAGTGGTCACAGGTAGACTATCACCAACATCACCAACACTGACTGTGGGACTCGTAAAAGGATATTTGCATAACAGACCATATGAACAGCAGCCTCAGAAATACTCCAACTCAACTCGAATATTCTTTCTCTTCCTCTTGGCCCACTCTCACCTGCTTTTGTTTTTTTCATGTGCCACCACACCATCTCTTTCACCTACATCCAGTCTTGGAAACACACACAAGGAAATGTACTCTTGCGACACAGAAGCTCACAACCACCATACACATCCCCTTACACAATCTCCCCCCTCACCTTTACATCTCTCAGCCACATCCATCTCCAGAAGGCAAACACATACACACAATCAGTGGCGATAAATAAGTGGTGTGTGTTTTCAACACGTCTGTCTAATAATGTTTTTTTTCCCTCTGTGGGTCCCCTGGGCCATTCCTTTCAGAAAACACAGCAGGAGGAATTCCTGATCCATTTTAAGCTCCAACGAGAATGTTGATAAGTCTGTAGATTACTGCCCAACATGTTTATGATAGCCTATTATTCTCTAAGCTTTATCCGGGCCCAGCGCGTGCTTCGTCTACTTAGCACAACTATTTAGGTCATGGTACAATCTCAGAGGAAAGCACTGTGGATGGTGAAATATCAGGAAACCTCAGTAATAAGTGTCAAAATGAGGCAACTCTTGCTCCATCATACTGTATATCTCTCACCAAATAGTTATGTTATAGCACAGTGTACATGTAAGTGGTCAAGTCTTTCAGGCAGCCAGCATACTACACGTGACCTTACATATGACCTTGGGTTCACTGTGTGTGTTATCTTTAACTGTAGATGTGCAAGACACCAAAACATACATTGACATGTCATCTAAAAACCTGAAACACAGAATTTTTTCTTGCAGAAAAAGCGAAACTCATTTATTTGTCTGGAATCTAAGTTTTGACAGACATTTTGACAGTGCTCAGTTATTTATAAATTACAATTATTGGCATCCTCTGATGTGATTTCATACTTTTCCACGACACACTCTGATACTTACAGATTTATTCTTCCTATTATGGCTCATATTTCAACAACAATAATAGCTGCTAAATGTCCGGCTCTGCCATAAAAATGTCCGGGCCATCAGACACACACACTAAAAGATGGGGAGAAACGGAGGCCGTACCCTTAAGCCTATGAAAATGCCATTGATGTTAACTATCCGACTGTGCCCTGCCAGAAATACCGCAGTTGTTTCGCTATCAGCATCTAGTAGAGACAGGAGTCTGAATCTGTCTGTTCTGCCCGGTGCGTGAGATGTTATGGCTCTTTGATGTGCTTTGCTGTTTAGGCTTTGATTTACGAAGCGCCATCTTTATCATTTTCCCTGGTTTCTTGAAGCTGTTGGAGCCATCAGAGGATACTGGTTTGTGTGTGTGTGTGCTGTGTAAGTACTTAAGGGGGGAAAATAAATAAGCACAGAGGTAAAACTGAGGCCAAGGCTGTGAAGACAAGAAAATCTCTTTGAAGTCACAGAAGTGTGCGCAGTAAGTCTGTGCGCCTGCTTGTAAGCATGAACATGAGTGTGTCCTAATGTGTACATGTGCCGATGTCCTGTCTGTATTTGAATGTCACCAGGCAGTCTCTTATCTGTTTACCTGTATCACTCACATGGGGCCTTTTATCTGTATTCACACCATGGTTAAGCCGGCTGCGCCCTGTCGGCGATGTCTCTGTTGGGCGACACACCTGTGTTTACAGTTGGAAAAGCATGTAAACAACAGCAGCCTGTACGTGTGTGTGTGTGTGAGTGAGTGTCTGTATGTACGCCCACTCCAGGATCATATGGCTCAACAGATTTTGTAATGAGTGGCTTTAGCAGGTAGACGGCGACTGGCAGACTACCATGTCATTATACCCTGCACTGCTCTGTCATTGAGATTGTGACTATATTAAAGAGGCAGATGGATACGAAACAAAAACTCGCTGACCTTCTTTGTTTGTTTCATAACGCAGGTCTACACTGTACTTAAGTTCAGAGTGTTTATCCTGGAGGCATTCAGCTGACTTAACCTGTTTGTCTTCTGTCATTGTGTTAAATCCAGGTGCATAAGATGGACCAGAAAGTGGATTCAGTCCTGCAGATCCTGATGGAGCAGTTTCCACCGAAGCTGGAGCTGACGTCCAAGCCCTCCATCCGCAGGGTGACCATCCAGAAATGCGTGGGCGCTAGCATCGACGAAGAGCTCTGATGTCGCAGAGATGGTCGCGCCGGGTATGATGCTGTCATCACCAAAGGAGAATTAAAGGACCAGGAGTTCACATAAACAGCCGAGCCCCACTCATGGGGGGGGGCAGCCTGCAAATAAAAAAGGGGATTCAGTCTTCCAAACCCCCTCCCTCTCTTCCATTTCCACATTTTCTCATTGACTTTGTACCACTGAGAAGAGAACAACTTTTGATTGACTTGCTCTGGGACACGAGGGCAAGAGCACCACTGAGCACGGTGTGGAAAGAAGGTGGACTGAACTCTTCCTTCTGATGATAGTTGGCCCTGTTTGGGTCTTTTTGTTGTTGTTGTTGTTGTTGTTGTCTAAATGTAGCTTTCTCTTCTGCACCAGCATTGTGGGCCCTCAGTCTTCCCCCTGCAGAACACAGTCATTCAAGCAGCAACACGCTACATGAATTTATTTCCCTACATTAGCCTCATAATCACACTACTCAGATAATGTTAATTTATGTGTGGCCTGTCACTGAGCTGCATTCCTCCACTCCAAATATTATTCCAAAGCTAACTAACCCAGTAATGAAGTCGTAATGCAATCAAAGCACTCGAGTTCCCCAAAGACACAGAGAAAAACTGAGAGTCCAGCCATGGCAGAGGCATTCCTCAAATCCTTCTGATTATCTTGGCACCATCCACACCCAGTACACAACAGGCTTATTTCCATAGCCACATATCCATCTAGCCTAACTGTACTTAGGCTGCGGCGGGTGTTTGTTAGTAGTGATCGAATAACACGAGGAGGGAAGGGCAGATTATCTGTTGACTTTGCCCTGCGTTTCGGGGACCGGAAGGCTGGAGTAAAAGAAACGGGACTACAGAAATGTATCTGGAGTGGGTGGCTAACATGGTACTGATTTACAGCTACATTGATGCTAACGAAAATAGCCGAACTGGGCTGAAGTCTCTCAGTTTGCTCCAAGATTTTCACTGAGAGATTTCATGCGTGTATCAATCTCAAACACTTTTAGCAGCACCACTACTCACACCACCACCGGGACCACACTTAAAAATCCTCTATTCCCCTCTTCAGGGGGCTCACACTGCTGTGTGCAATTTGAAATAAATTTGCCCCATTAAAGCTCTGATTATTTTTTCTCTCCGGAGCTAATTAAGTGCTGAATTCCTGGTAAGGGGAGATTACGCACTGTGAGTGACTAATGAAAAGAAACACTGGAAAATGTGCAGAATCGAAACAGTAAGCTATGAGGAGCAGGGGCACTAATTCTAAGTGAAAGCTTTGGAAATATCAGGCTACCACTGAGAGCGCACGTTTGAAATAAAAAAAGACAATGCTCTCACTTTGTTCCCATACACGTAGTATTTATCTGACAGGACGCCGGGGCATGTAGGAAGTAGAAAATAGAAAATAACTCAACTATGTAGCTACTGTATGAAAGGCCTCCCATAATTATAGCATGCACGTTCCTGAAGAGACGGATGCACACACAAAAGAGGGGTGAACAAGGGAAGGGGAAGGAGGAGAGGCCTTCTCTCTGCACTAGTGTATATTTTCATATTTTTGCGGTGGTTGAAATAATAGCTATTATTTATCTTACATTAAATAAAGTGGTTGTATTTTAAAGGCACTCTAATTTTGTGACAGACCTTGATACATATCCGCCTGTATTCTCCTGTACAGTTTTATAAGAGTTGTAAATAGAAACATTGCCTTATCGTACTGTATTTATTATCATGTGGAAAGATCAACCTGGAACATATCTGCTAGATGGAGCGATGAGAAGCACAGAGGGTAAGGCTCCTGTTGTACAGACGGATGGAAATGATTGTAAATGATATTCACGCACACCCTCTGCACTGTAGCGCTGCTGTAAATAATAAAACTCCATTTCATTATGCTCTGGCCTGCTCTCTTGGCTTGGGAGGAATTTGATTACCAGCTCATCTATTCCATAATTTGCTTTCGTTGGAGGGTGAAACCTGTCTTACAGTTTTTCGGGGCCGTTTGTTCAAATCTCGAGCCGAGCTGGGTCAAGGTAAACCATTGGCCGGAGTTTCCATCCAAATAAAATCCCAATTCCTCATTTCACTAAATTCCTTTCACACTGCAATCACCACGAAGGGGGAAGAGAAAGAAAAAATAACACGTTCACCGCACCTACTTTGAACTTCAATATTCCATAACCCATTGAGCGAGGCATGCAGAGGAAAAAGAGAATATGTCTCATATTACCACTCAATTATATTTGCCTTCAAAGGCCAAAAAATACTGGGGATGTCCCAAGATCAGCACGGTCCAGCGCCGAGAGAAAGAGAGAGAGAGGGGATGAAGGAGGGAGGGTCGTCCCTGGGGGGAGGGGTGGACAGGCGGGGGAGAAAGAGAGAAAAGGAGGAGAGGCAGGAGGAGGACAGCAGGAGCATAAGTGAGCTGGAGAAGAGAGCAAAGCCATTTTCAATTAGCCAGAGAGACAACATGGGCCGCAGGGCCGCGGTGCTCCGCTGCCTTTTGTCCTCCTCTGGTTTCTATCACTACTGGGGGATTTTGGCAGAGAGCGAGAGAGAGAGGAAAGAAAGAAAGAAAGAGAGACCCCATGGCTACCTCCGTCTGCAGAGGCCGCTCTGGGTCACCCCGTGCTCCTCTTTCATCTCAAGACGAGACAGAGAGAAGAGAGAGACTCCCACTTCAAAAGACAGTTTGATCTCAGAAGTACACAGGAGCACAACCTAAAAGAGGATCTGAGGAAGCAGTTAAAAGAGGAATATAAGGGACGCACTGTCACAGACGCTGGACAGTGAAACTGGCAATCCCAGAGTCTGTGCGGAGGTGGAACTCATGCTAGGTCATGAAACGCTAGACTCTCTGAGCTTTGTCGATCGTCCATGTCGTCTTTGATCCTGCCACCTGAGCCACGCTCAGAATAGAACAGAACTTCATTATGCTGCTGAAAATAGGGTAACACAGAAAACCTGTGTAGTGATACTTACACATGTTACATGTAAAATAATGAAAACAATCAGCTGTCAAAATGCTAACATACCACAAAAAAATGAACTTTTATTATTGGTTGTATTTCAGAGAGATACAGATGAATGCAAGCAGCGTGTGCATTTCTATGGAATCCTGTTTCTGTCAAATATAAATCTTCACTCATGTTACAGCCGTACTTAAGTTCCCCAGCTCCTGAAACTCAACACTGTCCTTACCAGTCATTTTCAGACACAGCAGACAGCTGATAATCACCACTGTACACTGACTGATCAACAGTGCCGGACCTAGCAGACCCCCCCCAGGCTCCACCATAACCAACAATGCTCTACCACAGGGGGGTCAAACATACAGCCCGTGGGCCAGACCCAGAGCCAGCCCGCCAAAGTGTCCAATGCGGTCCAAAAAAGGAAAAAAATATTGGAGCTGAGGTTACTTATAGGTTATTGTGCAATGGTTTTATTGCTCCAGCCCATCAGACATCAAACTGGGCTGTATGTCGCCCATGAACTGAAGTAAGTTTGACACCCCTGCTGCATGCCCCAGGTGGACTGCATTGACCTAGATCTTTGGAACATTCTCCCCTTACGTCTAATATTTTGACACTGGGTGGCGCGTCGTAGGCGGCGACCTATGTCGCCCATAGGAGGAACCAGCACCACTGACTGGCAGTAGACAGCACACAGTCAATGTCAACAAGTTACAGGTAAACATAGTGTGGTGGAGACCAAAACAAAGCTACAAGTAGCGTTTAAATCAGACTTGTCAGCTTAACACAAGCACTCCAAATGAATGCTAATGTTGTTCTGTGTCTGTTGTAGGGCTGCCCCCTAATGGTCAACCAGAAAGGTCATTAGTCGGCAAGATTTCTGTGGTTGCTTAGTCGCAGAGAAAACAAACAAATGTGAAACTCTAATAGGAGCTCCACCTTGTCAAAATAAATCAAAACCTATAAAACTGGACCATGTGGGAATTTAATTTGAAAGGACTGAAACAGGAAGTGGCCATATTAATTTCCAGGGCTGGTACCTGTAGTTATTCCACAGGCTAGTTAATAACATGTCGGGCAGGAAATCCAAAGTGTGGGATCATTTTGAGAAGGTGAAGGAC
>JAPZEB010000023.1:25879039-25891628 GCA_029783705.1 Chaetodon striatus
GGTGTAGAAGCTCGGGACGTTTTTGCAATCCACTAGTTCCCACTCCAGCCTGCTGTGAGCCAGCGGCTTGTGACTGGCGAAGTCGAAGCCCCACTTGGCGGAGGCAGCCTCTTCCATCTCCCGAAAATGTCCCTTTAAATCCCTCTTTAACTCTTCGTGATCCACCGAGCCGAAGAGGTTTCTGCAAGCTGACGGTTTCGGGTGATCCGACACCCGGGAGTCCGTCCGCTCCAGAGTCGGGCTCCCGTTGGATAGTCGAACATCTGACATTTTCCCCCCGAAGAAAGGCGAAGATTTTTCAAACAGCCGGGAGCGTCCAGTTTTCTAAGAGGAAAACACACCGCTCAAAAACAACGGGTATCTCCTCGTCGCTGAGCTAAGATCCAAAACAAGCGTAAAACGGACTTATGCCATGCATACGTCACGCTGGAAACGGTAACGGCCGCGGTGTCGTGGAGCTGGAAGTCGCCTCCGCGGATCATGAAAACAAAGTGCCCGGGAACTGGAGCCGCTCTGTCAGTCTGGTCCCGTAGTGAGAGCAACGGTGGACAAACCTTCTCAGTACCCAATATGGCGATTGAGAGATGTACTTGGGATTGAGAGTAGAGCCTGACTACGGGGGGAGGAAAAAATGATTGACACACAGAGCTATTTAAATGCGGAGGAGGGCGCTGATTGGTCGAGGCGCTTAAGCCCGCCTACTTCTCTTAAGGTGGACCGGAAGAGTTGCAGCAGGCTTGCAACATCCAGCACGTCTGCACACTGAAGCCAAACTTGTTCAAATTTAAGAGTGAATTGACAAGGAAAACATTTAAAATTAAAATTATAACTGTAATTTGCGTGTCCTCAAATTAATTTAAACACAATATTACTCTTTTTTTTTTTAATAAATACAAATGTTGCATTGTAATTGTTTTCCCATGAATTACATTTTTTTTTTTTAGATTTATTTTATGTATAAAGGACAAGGCACATTAATCAACATCTCTGTAAATGTGCCAGTGTTAGCCACCTGGCTAATTTTCAGCCGCAGTTCTATGGTAATTTATTTTAAAACCAATACCAGGATTTAAAAAAATAAAATAAAAAAATCACAGAACAAATCCCAGGACAGAAAAAGTATTACCTAGCTATTTTTCTTTACATGAGTTATTTTAGCTACCAAATTATAAAAAATAGAATGCTTTAACATAAAATTTAACTATTAACCAGCTGGCATCTCTAGCGCACTTTTTAAAACCTGCATCTTAATATCAGGAACTAGGCCAAACCCAAGGGTAGAGTTTGTGACATGTTTTTAAATTTATATTCCCCAATTATTTCTCATATACTTAATTAAAAAAAACCAACCCTGAACTACATGTTTCTTTAACATTTACACAATTAAAAATACATATTTGTATGCTAAATAATATTAATAAGAATCAACAGCTGCCAAAACACTATGCAGTTAAATTTGCAAAAATGTTTTGGAGGGAATTTACAACAATGTGTTAAAAGTTAAATTTCTTAAAAACATTCCACCTTAAAAGAGATAACATTTCTGAAAATACATAGGCTAATGCTTCAAGGTGTGGGCCCTCTGTAGAAGTAGGTATATAACCCCCCTCCATCCAACTATGGCAAAAAATAAAAAAACAAATTACACATTGAGTACATATGTGTCCTTATGACATGGTGTTTCCACCTATTCTCTGGAGCTGAGAGGGGTAAGTCGAGGTCAGCACACACCAGACCCTGTCCTCATCTCCACCGGCCCCCAGGAGAAAAAGAGAAGAACAGATGTACGAGGACCAGAGAGCTACGCACATCTCCACGTTCAGAAGTCTGCACGTGCAAAAAACCAAAGGCCAAAAAGAAAGAAGCAGAGAGTGACAGGCAGAGGCCCTGCATGCTCACAGTTAAATATAGTTGTTCACACCACAGTGAAAACTTTGTGCTGTGAGGGCAAATCTAAAGCTAATCTTGAAAAAATACTCTACTAATGGAAATACCAAATTTATGGAATCTAAAAATAAACCAAAAGCGAGATAAGTCAATGTTGGAATTGATCCAAAGTCGTGTTCTTTTCTTTCTGGTACACTTTACACCTCCCAGCACTGAGACAGAAACACGGCCTCATTAGGACACATGTTTGCCTCGTGTTCACATCAAATTGAAAAAACATGATTAGCTTAAAATAGAACTATAACCTGTTTGCGAGAAATGATGCAATTTAATTTTACTGTGAGCAATTATTTACCTATGGGATCACAGCAGGGTGTGTGGTGCAGCTGTGGCGGCCTGCAGCACGACACCTATGACTGGGGCAATGCTGCCCCCTAGTGTTCACTCTACGAGATCTCTGGTACAAAGTCAGCAGGAAACAAGCTTTATATCAAACGCCGTTTAATACCATAGCTTTACATAAATGTCACATCTGTACATATACATATTTATATGACGACTACAGGCAATCACTAAGGGTTTAGGCCACGCCCATAACCCAGTATGTTCCGAAATATCAGTCCATCCTCGTCTCCTCACTGATCCTGCTGAGGTGTAGTCGCCTACCTTCCCAGTCAGTCCTTCAGAGCTCAAACTGGTCCACTGTGAGAGCAGGCAGCCTCAGAGACTGAGCCACTTGATGATGTAGAAGTTCCTCTTTCCCACTCTCAGTAACGAAAGTCCATTTGATAGGATGTGGAGTTTGGGGACCAGAACCTGCTCCGGTTTGTCTGTCCGCCTGTGGTTGATCCACACGGCTCCATCCGAAACCAGCTGATACCTGCACACATTTTAAGTCAGTTTAGTTCAGGGTTTCCTGCATTACCTGTCTAAAACAGTAGCTGAACATGCAAACTTATCCAGTTATCACCTATCTTTACACATTTTGTATTTTAAAGCGTACATCCATCCATTTTCATCCGCTTATCCCGTTGGGTCGTGGGAGCAGCAGGCCGAGCAAAGAACCCCAGACGTTCCTCTCCCCAGTGACATTTTCCAGCTCCTCCTGGGGGACCCCGAGGTGAGCCAGCTATAGCTCAGGAGGTAGAACGGGTCGTCCACTAATCGGAAGATCAGCGGTTTGATACCTAGCTCCTCCTATCGGCATGTTGAGGTATCCTTGAGCAAGATACTGAATCCCAAATTGCCCCTGATGTGTGAGTGCGTTTAAGCTGTGTAGCAGGTGGCACCTTGTACGGTAGCCTCGGCCACCAGTGTGTCCGCGTGTGTGAATGGGTGAATGTGACTCGTAGTGTAAAAAGTGCTTTGAGTGGTCAGAAGACTAGAAAGGTGCTACACAAGTGCAAGTCCATTACTAATATAACTGAAATATGGATGTACATTATCAGCCACTCTGAAAACTGCCATGCATCACACCTCTAACAGATTATAGATTGACAAAGTTTCCAAACTTTTCCAGCACTTTTCAAGCACCCATAATTTTGCCCTACTTGCCTGGTGTTTTTCAAACATCACATTCAAACTCTATTCAAGCATAATTTCAGTTAGCTGGCATACAGGAAGAGAGACAAACCAACGGAAAAACGTACCCGATGGTAAACAAAACGTGACATCAATGCACATTAGAGCTATGTTGCATCGACAGCTACAGAAAATTAAGTCGCTGTTAATTGTACATGACATGAACCGTTATCCAAGGGAGACTATTGCAACAATTTCATTATACACAACAAAATCCATGACTTTTCCAGGCATGGAAAATGTGACTGTGAAATTCCACGACTGTGGGAACACTGTTGGTGATATGAAAGGACTATCTGCTGACCTCGAAACTGTTCTTAGGAAAACATTAATGCATCAGTAGGCAATAGACAGAAAATGAATTGCCAGTATTTTGGAGTATCCATTTTTCATTTGAGCCAAATAAGGTTGGGGACTGAACTCTATACTTCTAAGGGTACAGACAGAATAATGTCAGTACTTCAGAGTATTAATTCATATGAAATCAATCTGTACCACATGTTGGTGTCTGGGTGAAAACATCAGGTTTAGACAGGAGTGACATGAAGCCAGCCACAGAGCTCCGTTGGCCTCACAGTGAGCCGAAACTATCGCTTCAGTGCAGACAGTTTCGGCATCTGGTCTATTTTCTTCTCTACTTTCTTTTAGAAATGGCCTCAAATCACTGCTGCCTGTTACTGTGATCTTTGAAATGACACACTCCATCCACAAATTTATCAGCTGTGCTTTAATATGGAGGGAGAGAGACGAACAGACACACACAAGCAGACAGGTAGACAGAGACTAAGCTCCATGCATGATCAGAAAAGAGCGGAAGGGCCAGTTGCACAAAACACCTTAACTTAAGATTTTCCTTAACGTCCTGGGTAAGGTTCCATCAAAAAAAAATTTGTTAAACAAAACACCCTTAAGTCTTGTCCTTCATATTTCTTGAAAATATTTACTTTAATATCTATGGTTTGCTTCTTGTCTTGGTCTTATACTAAAGGAATCCCTGGACCGCTGCAAAAAAGACCTTAGCAACTAAAGCAAGGTAAAAAAAAACCACAAAACAAAAAAACTCAAGGTACCTCTGACTCTAGCTGTACTGCAACATGACCAAGTTTATGGTGATAAATTAAAAAAAAAAAAAAACTAACACACCCCAAGAAGAGGGTTCTGCGACCAGGAGAACCTGGTGAATACGCTTTTGATTTCACACTATAGATTTGACTGAATTCATTTTTGTTGCAATTTCTTCTTACAAACGTTTTCTGGTTTGGGGGGATCAAATTTACTTTGTAGTTTGTACTTTCTATGATTGTATTCCTCCTCTGACCAATATGGTTTTCTTGTCTTCTTTTCTTCAGTAATTTTTTTCACTATTTAACCATAAGCCATCTTTGTGAGACGATAACAGGCGTCACAAGCGTGAGTCCAAGCAAACAAACAATCTCCATGGAAACTTTTACTGCTGTGAAATCTCTTTCAACGCAAAAACGAGTTAACATTTTTCCTTAACTAAGGAAACCTTTTAAAGGATTCTGTGCAACTGTGTAAGTCCCTCAGCTAAGGAGAAACTGAGCCTTGAGTGTCACACTTAAGGAGAAATTTAAGGTGTTTTGTGCAACCAGTCCCAGGATCTTTAGTTCCCCTGCACAGAAGGTAGACCTTTTCATTGGTACTTTGTTGCTAGGGCATACAGAGAGTGTGTGTGTGTGTGTGTTTATATGGCTTGATACCACTGGAAGTAAGGGGAAAATATGTTTTGTAGTTTGAGTGGACTGGCCCTTTAACATTCATGTAAGCAATGTAATGTAGTCTCATTTCTTTTCAACATTTGGTCACGTTTACCCTGGAGGAAGACTCCAGTCAGAGGCACAAATCAGAGTTCGTGTAGTTAATTCAAAACGCTTTGTTGTTGCAGCTGTTAAAAAAAAAAAAAAACGCTGCGCTGCATGTTGCTGAATTCAACCAAAATTACCCCAAAGTGAACTGATTTAAGACGCAGGTTATAAAATCAGTTTTCTCAGCAGCGTAACCGTTGCCCTCCACCCATGGTTAGCAGCACATTTTCTAACGCAGATGTTAATCTCACTGTCTGGTGATGTAACCGGGAGTACCTACCCTCTGGGTCCCTCTGGGATGGCGCTGGCTTTGCGGCAGGCGTCTATCACCGTGGTACCCGGCTCCAACAGCAGCTCGTGGAAGGGGGCCTCTCTAAAGAGCTCTTGAAGCTCCTCATCACTCATTTCCTCCAAGGCCTGCACGCTGCTGTTATACAGCGCGTTGGTACATCTGCAACACAGATATATAATATGACTTTTCTTTTCTGTAAAGGTTGATCATCCCCTCTACAGGGAGGTCAGGTGTACTACAGTACAGTGACCATGGTGGAGCTCCTCTCTCAGTTACACTCATTTAT
Organism: Chaetodon striatus; assembly: GCA_029783705.1. Classification (NCBI taxonomy): domain Eukaryota; kingdom Metazoa; phylum Chordata; class Actinopteri; order Chaetodontiformes; family Chaetodontidae; genus Chaetodon; species Chaetodon striatus. The sequence continues at coordinate 25,884,912 of JAPZEB010000023.1, forward strand.
TCTGCAACTGAATAAATTCCTGCTGCCCTCAACCCAAATTAAAATATGATATGTAAAGACTGTAATTATATTCAATAAATGAGCATTTAATACCACATACAGTGCAGACAGATTCAGCATGTTCTGACCTCTTTGCACTCTCCAGGCCCTCTTTTCCGTGCACCAGTTTCGTCACCTCTGCGGCCAGCCGCTTATGTGCCAGGCGTTTACTTGGATCGGCTCTCTGCTGCTCCATCAGACTCTCCACCTCCGCCAGAGGCAGGAAGGTAAACAGCTTCAGGTACCTGTGAAAAGACCACACAGTTGACCCCAGCTTCCTACACCGCACAGAATACCTGCATCTACAGTGTGTTAGATTCTACCTCAACCAGCCCGACTGCAGGCTTTCAGATCTTTCACTGCTCATCGTGTCTTCATAATCACAACCCATCACCAGGCTCCATCTTCACCTACCCTTCTATACTGGCGTCAGGCTGCCTGAGAAAGAACTGGTAGAGTTCAAAGGGAGACGTCTTGTCTCTGTTGAGCCACACTGCGTTGCCTGCCGTCTTCCCCAGCTTGTCCCCGGCAGAGCTGGTCACCAGCGGGATGGTCAGGCCGTACACCTCCTCGCCGCTCACTCTGCAGGGGAGTCAGGTTTTATTAACCACGTGCTGCATGTCTGGCAATAATTAACCTGACTGTGTTCCTGTGGAGGTCTGGATAAATGAAAGGATAGTAAAACTGAGGATAGGTAACGTGACTGACGCCAGCGCCACACTGAGGCATCTAGACGATAGGGTTGCCACTCGTCCCGTATAATACGGGATTGTCCCATATATAAAAATAAAATGTACCATCCCTTACTGATTTAATACGGGACGCAGTATTTCTGTGCACACCATACTCTACTGCATAAACTTTGTTTTCACCCGCTGGGAATCACATAAGAAATATTAAACCAAAAGGATTTCACGACACATAGCAGAGAAATATTAAATCAGAGTTTGTGGAGGAGAATGTCACACATATTTGCCTCCAGGCTTTTTAGTAATCGAGTTACTTGAGGAATCGTTTCAGCCCTACTTTGCTTAGTGATTGCATTTAATGTCTTTGCTCATGCTCAGCATCACTGAAAGTGAGGGTCTCCCCTGCTGAACTCTTGTTAAGTAGGATGGACATTTACTTGTGAATGTAATCATGGCCAGACATCAAATTGCCCAGCTGGTCTGTGCCCCCGAGCTGAATCTTGCATCTTTGCATTTAGTTTAATTGGTAAAGATCATAAACTTTTGCTGATTAAAAGCAGATTGACAGTTTTCCAACTACATTCACCTATAAAAATGTTAGCCCTTGGCTTTTTTTTTTGCTTTTTTTTTTAAATGTAGAGGACATTTTAATTTTTTTGTTGGTCAATACGGCCTAAAATCTTGTCTTCTCGGTGGCTAGAATTTAACAGGTGTCCACATCGGAGGAATCAGTGTGTGTCACACTGTGTTTGCAATTAATTAAATGTGTTTAAAAGGGAAGAATAACTCTTTGGTAGGTGGGTAAGTGAGCCGAATTGAAAAGCGGCTCCTAACAATTTACGCAAGAGCTTTAGTGGCATTTTTTGAAGTGTATACAATCACCAAGGATCATTTAAATGTTAAATTAACTGATTTTTTTAACAAGGTTTGGAACAATGCTCTCTTATCATAGAACACAAGAGATACTGCTGCTGCATTAATAACATGTTGAACTCTTTTTAAGTAGAACGGACATTTACTTGTGAATGTAATCATGGCCAGACATCAAACTGCCCAGCTGGTCGGTGCCCCTGAGCTGAATCTTGCATCTTCACATTTGGTTTAGCTGGTAGAAGCCATAAGCTTTAACTGATTAACAGCAGACAGCCTTCAGTTTTCCAACTACATTAATCTATAAAATGTGAGTCCTTAACTTTTTTTTTTTGAAGATTTAGGGAACATTTTTAATTTAGAGGTGAGTCACTAAGGCCTAAAATGTATCTTCTTGGTAGCTAGACTTTGACAGGTGTCCACAAAAGGAGGAATCAGTGTGTGTGTCACACGGTGCTTGCAACTGTTGAAATGTGTTTAAAAGGGAAAATAACTGCTTGGCAGGTTGGTGTGTATGCTGAATTAAAAAGTGGCTCCTAACAATTCACACATGACCTTAAGATACATTTGTTGGTGTGTATACAATCACCAAGGATGTTAAATTAACAGATTTTTCAATGAGGTTTGGAACAATGCTCTCTGATGTACTAAACAAGAGATGCTGCTGCTATAATAGCCTGTTCAACTCTTTTTAGGTAAGCTGGACATTCACTTGTGAATGTTTAATGGCCAGACATCAAATTGCCCAGCTGGTGGGTGAGCTGAATCTTGCATCTTTACATTTGGTTTAGTTGGTAGAAATTGAAAGCTTTGCTAAATACTAGCAGACCGCCTTCATTTTTTTAACCACGGTCACCTATAAAATGCGAGTCTTCAGCTTTTTTTAAGATTATGGGACATTTTAAATTTTTTGTGAGTCACTAGGGCCTAAAATCGTGTCTTTCTGGTGGCTGGAATTTGACAGGTGTTCACTAAAGGAGAAATCAATGTGTGTCACACTGTGTTTGCAATTATTGAAATGTGTTTAAAAGGGAAGAATAGCTGCTTGGTAGGTTGGTGTGTATGCCGAATTGAGGAGTGGCCCCCAACAATTCACAAATAACCTTAAGTTACATTTTTTTTATGTGTACAGGATAACCAAGGATCAATGATATATTAAACTACCAGATTTTTCAATGAGGTTTGGAACAATGCTCTCTGATGGTACTAAACAAGAGATGCTGCTGCTGTGATGACCTGTTAGACTCTTGTTAAGTAGGATGGACATTTACTTGTGAATGTAATCATGGCCAGACATCAAATTGCCCAGCTGGTCGGTGCCCCCGAGCTGAATCTTGCAGCCGTATATTTGGTTGAGGTGGTGGAAGTCATAAGCTTGGAAGACCTGGTAGGTGAACTCTGTCAGGCTCATACCGTCTGCGCTCCTCAGCCTGGACTGCACGCTGTGGCGGCTGAGCATGGTGCCCATCCTGAGGTGCCTTCCGGCCTCCGACAGAAACGCCACCACGCCCCAGTCCTTATACCAGCTCAGGTTGTTCAGCACCGTCACGGTGCCCAGCTTCTTGGAGCGGTCGTGAAACAGCAGTTCGTGGTTGGTGAAAACCCTCTGGATGCTCTCCCGGATGCTGCGGGTGTTCGCCTCCACGGCGTCCGCGGACATCCGCTCCCTCTCGCGTGTCTTTCCGCTCGGGTCTCCGATTTGCGCCGTGGCCCCTCCGAGCACAGCCAGGACATGGTGCCCGGCGCTTCGGAAGTGCAGCAGGCCGATGAGAGCGAGCAGGTTGCCCACATGGAGGCTGTCGGCCGTGGGGTCAAAGCCGCAGTACACAGTCTGAGCACCGGACTGGAGCAGCCGGGGGAGCCGGTCCTGCTCCGCGTCCTCTGGGAAGGAGTCCTTCAGAATACCGCGTTTATTCAGAGACAAGAGCAGTCCACTGTGTGCAGGGGAAGAGCAGTGAAACTTAGACCGTAGTGTGAGGTACAGACTGGCTCGCCTGAGCAGAATACAGGATCCATGCCGCGGTGCAAAACAGCAGGTCCTCACCATGGAGGCAGCCATGTTGGACAATGTGACAAGAACACGGAGGAGGAGGAGCTGAGGATCATGGGGACTTTGTAGGAGTATAGCGCCCCTAGTGCACTGGTTCCCTGGGCAACGAGGTCACCTGTCCTGGGACCCCAGATCTCCAGGGGCGTAAAAGCTCCAGGGTTCCTGTATTAGGCACATGGGGGCCCCTGGGGACCCTGCACATACACTTTTCTCTGTGCACTGTACAAATAATTCAAAGTGATTTATATAGGGATTTGCACCCTGTGGGTATTAAAACTATTCTAAAGGCCTCAGTTAGGTGCAGGGTTAGGGAGTAGAGCATTAGCTTTGCACACGTGCAAATGTTTTTCATACTATTGATTAGGCTAATTTCTACCCTCCATGGAAATTGACGTTAAATGCACTAGCTGCACTTAAAGGGGCAGTTTAACACCAAATCAAAATACATATGTTTCCTCTTACCTGTAGAGCTCTTTATGAATAAAAAGAAGAAGAGGAAAAATATGAATTTTCGATTTGAGGGTGAACCGTCCCTTTAAAAGTTCACTCAGTTGTACAAAGGCAATAAACTGGAGTCACAGGTTTGACTGCACACCAATAGATGGCGGACTTGCATCAGGTCCAGCTGTTCAGCCCATAGTCAGGGCCATAGACTGAGGTTACAGCCTTAAGATGACAAAGCAAAGACACAGAAACCCAGTTAAGGTTTTTAATAAAAAGAGGGTGAATGTCATCAATAATAAAAATGGAGTCATGTTAACTCTACTGTCTATTTAAAGTAAAACAAACACAATGCAAAATGTGCTGGATTTAAAAATCATTTTATTTTGAAATCCATTCAATGTCAACTTGTTCCATTGTTTAAATGACTAGATATACATTCATCAAACATTTACAGCATTGTTACCAAGCCACAGTACACATTAACAACACATCCAAAGACAGTCTCTGTTGTCTCTTTGCATGACACTATAGCCACAAAAACAAACTCCATGAAATCCAGGAAAAAAAAAAAAGAAACAAAAATAAATCAAATAGCTAATTCCTATGACTGCTGCCCCCCTGGTAACATTTTTCTGTCAGTTTTGGAAAATAAAAAATAAAAGGTCATGTCAATATTAATCAAGATTGTTGTTGGTGTGTGTGTGTGTGTGTGTGCTGTAAGGCAGAGCACTATGAAACTTCTTCCAGAGAGAAAAAGAGAGACAGAGAGAGAGAAGGAAGAACAGTATCTTTCTAGGTCCTGAGCTAGTTCAACAAAGGAAGACTAGGTTTCCCTGATACAAGTTAAAAAGTCCCTTGTCAATTCAACACAAAACAGACATTCCTAAGGGTAAGCAGACATCACAAATTTACACAACTTCTCCTCTAGGGCTCTAGTGTGTCAACCATTGTGTGTTTAGTTTTAAACGTCTGTCCTTTTTTAAGCAATTCCTTCATTGTTGCTATTCTGAACCGGCTTCAATAGCACATTTGAGCCTCTGTCTTGCCGTACATAGGATTGTTTCCTAAATCTGCTGTGACATCATTTCCTGTCTGCGCGGCCCTGTTGTGTCAGCTGATTCTAGCTGACGACACAAACAGTTTACAAGAGTAAAAGTGTGTGCACCAGTCAAGTCTTTTTATGAATCTCTAGTGTTTTATGGCATGGGCACACGCTAAGGCACAGATTGTTTGTGGTTGATCCCGACTCGTACCTGGGAACTACAGAGTCCCAGGAATCTTACGGAAGGGAAAAAACCCGAGCTGCGTTGAATGAGTTCTGCATGTGGGACTGACATTCTGTGAGAAGATATAATAAGTAAGTAGAGGCAGCTTGAAGGTCAGTAATCTACTCATGGCATAATGTTTGGTGAGTTAGTACAATATAGCAGCGAGTGAGGAGAGAAAAGTCAGACAAAAAGCGCGACAAAAACAGGATTATAAAACAGTACATACTGCATTTTCATTACTGCATCTTCTTGACTGTAATAGCACGTGATGTGACGCAAATCATGAGCGCATTCAGTTTCTCTATTGTATCAACAGCCGGGAGAAAACAAGCGTGTTTGTTCAACAACAGGAGCTAATTATGGATGATTTCTGATAATAATGATGAAATTCTGTGCATATATTACCCAACTTTTTAAAAATATGCAACCTGAGAACAGAGTATAAAAAGAGGAGACCAATATTGTATGATCAGTGCTGGGCTGTAGCTTGATTTTTTTTTTCCAACTGATAAAAGGTCACGGAGGTCAAGTTTGAATCAACCACCCAAAGCTGTGAGCTAATGCAGCCCTGCACAGCCCACATATGCTTTCACTTTAAATCATAAGTGTTTAATTTAACAAAATAAATGAAACACAGTTGTAATGAGCTGAATGCACGCGGCAGCATCGATGGTTCTCCATCTAAAAATAGCAATAAACAAAAAAGGAATGTCCCCGACGGGATTCAGATCTATGGATACTCAGATTACCAGTTGCCCTGTTACCCTTAAGTCTATTTACACTGCACTCTTCAATCGTGCCATTTCAAATACACAATTATCTGATTTAGTCATACATATATACTTTAGTATAAAAATATGATCCAATTCAATTATAACACAAGTATGTGGCATTTAAGCAAAAAGAACGTACAGTACATAACTACATTTACTGTAAAATCTCAAACGTTGAAAAGTATTTAACAAACGGAGGGATACCAAAGTTGATCGTCATTAGTACCTTGTATACCTCACGGGGTTAAAAGTCAGGGCGAGCAGTCAAGTGTGATCGATTCAGCTATGTACATTACACTCTGTTTATACAATGGGATGTAATTATAAACACAAGGTCCATTTCTTGTGATCAGTTCATGATGAATTTAGGAGATTTTGGCTGGATAAGTAAAGGGATGGGGATTTACATTTATATTATCCAAACTATCAGCCATACGTGATTTCATTGAAGCATGTTCATTTTCTACAAAAGGCAGTATTACAACAAAATACAGGAGTGGCCTCTTCACACGCAATTTACCGTAAAACTTCACTTAAAAGCCTCGTCCCAATTAAACACCCAGTCTCTTTACAAGCCCAGTGTG
>JAPZEB010000023.1:25913264-25923802 GCA_029783705.1 Chaetodon striatus
TCATTAGTTTTGGTTTTTGGTAATAAACCAAGGTTTATGACAAAGTTTGAAGAACAAATTAATGGACGAACTACAACTTTTACTTAATGATGGTGCAAGATCTAAAGTCTGGGGATCACCAGTGATCCCAATTCATCCTCAGGGGGGGATTAATGCTTGCGCTAAATGTCATGGCAATAGTTGTTATGACATTTCAGTCAAAACCTCAAGGGACAACTTCATTTTGGGACTACAGGACAAGTAGAAAGATCGATTTTTTTGCCAATTCATTGTGAAGATGTTGAGATATTTTACTAGATGATCAAACATTTTGCTGGTGGCACGACAGGAAAAGTTAGCACACCACCAAAGTTGTTAGGATCCATCCCCTAGGTACCATGAATGTACATACACATCATTAACACTCATCAAATAGCTGTTGAGATGTTTGAGTCTAGATCAAAATGTTGGACCGACTAAGCGAGATACATTGCCATCCATAAAGCCACGCCACTGAAAACTGATAACATCATTATCAGCATCAACACTACGGAGTAGTATTTAATTATCTTTCAGTGCACATGATTCAACACATTGTACATAATACACAGTATACTCAGGACAGGCCTAATGACTAGTGTTGATGCAACATGTGGCCGTCCACACTAACAGGTGCCGCATGTTTCTATAGTAGGTCAGCAGGCAGTTAGGGAATGAACGACATGGAGTATCTTATGACATAACACAGGCCCCTCCGCTCACTCCAAATACAGTAACCTTATCCTTGTAAACCTCATAGTGCCGCAGAAAGAGAAAGACAGAGGACAGAGAGACAGAGAGGAAAGCATGTGGAGGGATGAATGTAGGTCACTAGGCTGGCTTAGGCTGTGCTCTGATAGGCTAGGGTCTGGGGTTGGCTCGAAGAGGCATGACAGACTGGCTTGTACAGTAGATGGGTGACATTTTGCTGAATAGCACAGTGGGAACTGGGAGGAGCTTATTGGTTAAGCTTAAAGCTAGCAGGGGGAATGGACTTTACATCACATATTAGAACTTATATCTTATGTATCTGCATGTAAACTGGGTCAATCTTCAGTAAGCCCTTTCCATCAGGCCCCGCTAAGAACATCAAACGAGGGGGAGGTGGGCGGTGGGCTGTGGGGGTGGCTATATGGCTGTGAGATAGCAGCTGCTAGTTGTTCTCAGCCATTCAACACCTTTACACATGACTGCCTTTAGTTTTAACCTTAACTTGCCCCGTTACTGTGTGATGTGTTGCAGAGTGTTTGAGAAGAGAGACTGACTGCTTGCTTAGAACGTGGATGCCCTCAGTGCCCCCTGTGAGTCTATTTAAAAGAATGACAGACGAGAACGGTGATAGCCTGACATCGCCAGACCCAATCGCTATGCAAGTTATTAAAATATGAGCTCGCAGATTTGTCAGGTGCCCAGGATAGAACGGTATTCCATTGAAGCAGCAACTGAAAGTAAAGATCAGCTGCATATGGATTCACCTTAGGCACAAAGGGCAAATAAGACAGATGAAGTTAACATGATCGTATGTATTATGTGGCTGTTGAGTAATCTCTCTTTAGTGAAAATTCAACCCTTCAAGTAGGAGAAAAAATTAAAGATCCTTGAAAAGCTGACTGACACATAGACAAATATGTAACAGGACATGAATGGATTGGTATATGAATAAGCAGTAAGCCAGCCTTTAAAATCAAAGAGCACAACTCTGGTGTCCAGAAGCAAAAGTATAGTCCATTTACTATTTACATAATCATAGAAATCTGCATGTGTATGCAGAGTCTGTAGGCTACAGGTCAAGATTTCGGTATTGGAAGTGTCCTTGTTTCCGATCAGTTAGACTCCATTCATACTAAATCAGGTGTTGCGTTGCATTGGCGCGTGTAACGGGGAGAGGAGGGTGGAGACCAACAAATGGAAGCCTGTCTCCCCATCTCAGCGACTTTGTATTTGTATTCAGTAAGTTTGTTTGTTGGTTTAAAAGATCTGTAGAATGCTTTTTCTGTAGTATCTTTACTTTAGAAACACGTGTGCAACACACAAACAAACTGAGTACTCTCCTTTGTAAGCTAGTACACATGAGCTGCTAATGCATACTTTATGTCTTAACAATTTAAATCTTACCATGGAAAAAGACTGTATTACATGTTCCGGTGGACTGCAGGTGTCTTTCCAGCCTAATCGCTGGTTATGTGATTTAATCGAAAGCTGAATCTGTTTCAAATTTGGTGTGAATGCAGCCTTAAACAGTCTGTGTGAAGAGGTGAAACGCATTGACCAAATTGCAATCTTGGAACCTATCGGCTATCCTTTGACCTGCGGCTTCAAGACTTTTCCTTTTTTGTGTTTGGAATCCAAAGCAAGCCTTGCTAGTGAGACTTAAGACTAATTACTGCTACTGAGGTTTGCCAAAATTTAGAGGAAAGGGTTTAGATGATGAAGTGTTAGAAAAATTGTTATTAGTTGGTGCATAGGTTAAACATTTGTACAATTGGAGCATGTGAGAACTTCTTATGGTTTACGAAGATGAAAATTAAAAATTGTAAATATAGCAGTTATTCATATATAGATATACATATATATATACATTTTTTTTTTTTTGTCAAAGCCACAGGGAGCCACTGGCAAGGGGCAAAAGACCCGCATTGGCTCTGGAGCCACAGGTTGCCTACCTTTGCCCTAGAGACTTATCTTCCTCAGACCGATAGCTGACAGGTTCTGAGATTGACATTTACGTGGCAGGGATGGAAACACTCAGTCTAGCTGCTCCTGCACTGGAAACAAATGTCTCTGCACTGTCAGCATTTACAAAGATATTTTAATGAGTGAACTTGATGGTAACTTGGAATGCATGTTCTGGAACGTGGAGGTTAGAAATTTGGGGTACATGACGTCCGTAAGTCTATTAAAAACACTGGTATGTAATGGTACCTTGTGTATTGGCAAATGGATGAATATAGATACAAACACTTTAAGGGCAAATGCCATAGAGAGAGACAACACAACAGTCAACTAGGTGAAATTTCTCCCTGAGTTTTCAGGTTTAAGCACAAAAAAAGTGATGAACTAATTTGATCATCAAGAGCCACAGCCCAGAGAAACTCAACTGAATCCAAAAGTAGAAACCCCAGAAGATTCCCAAAACACTAGTCTACATGAAAAGAAGCCTGGCATGTGAGCGGGCTGCTGTACTGAGCTAGTTACTCTTCAATACACTTGTAATTCTGAATGGAGCCAGTGTTAGCTCGGCTAGGATAAAGCAAACCTCTTTAGCATTCATCCTCTAGCTCCTGACCCTCAGGTCTTCCCTTAGAGGACATCCTGTTTCATACACTCACTTCACTCAGCACTGTCTCATCATAATACTGCTTCAAGGGGAAAAATACAGACGCTTCTTGGCTATAGCTTAACAAACCTTCAGGCTGTCTACTTGGACTACACTCCATTAACTCGGGCAAGTTATTATCAAGTGGTAGGTTGAAGTAAATCTGAACTAACAGACTGTCGTAAAAATATTTATGTATCAACAAACAGCCACTACACGCATGACTTTCTATTCAAATAACATACATGTGTCCTTTTCTGAACTCCTGACTGCCTACCAGCAGCCATGAAGTGGACCAAGCTAACCCTGTGTTGCCAGCAACATACAGCATAACAATGTAAACACACAGAGCCGCTTAGCTGCAGACATCTTGTGGATTTAGACAGAGAGAGAAACGGAGGGGAGGAGGGAGGGCAGGAATGTCAGTTAAGCTACATTACAGGGTCTTTATCAGCGACCTGCGAGACAGAGTGAGCAAGTGAGGCAGAGAGGGAAAGAGCACAGCAGTTCCTACGGTAACAGCAAGCCTTTGTCATTTAGGTCAAGACCTCTCTTGTGCTCACTCAGCCAAGCTTGCTGAGGGCAGCGCGCACTGAGAGGAAGATGAGCAAGGTCATACGTGTTTGTGTGGGTTAGGGTTGGAGTTGGGGTTCAAAAGGGGAGGGGGGAGGGGTTACACTGACAAAAGACCAGTAACCAAGAGCCGCCGAGGTCGCCATGACGATGCCACGACAATGCCAACGCGCCGATCACGCTTTGAAATCAGCAACTGAGGGTGGGCAGCAGGCATGTGCTATAACATACTACAACTGGAGTTCAATCTCTCATCATTAAAATCAGTAAATCCCATTACAGACTTTGCATTATTGAGTCTGTAGCAGGGATCACAGCAGGGCCGGATGTACGAGTGGAGCATAAATAATCCATACTGTCCGATGGATTCCTGCACAGTTGCTTAGTATGTCCGCCCAGCCCCCCATGTTATGCTCATCCATCGCAGTAAAGACCCACATTAGACAGACAGGCCATGAGGCTGTTAGTAAGCTCCGGCTGAGGCAGATAGACATGCTCTGAATGAGACCCAGGCATGCAGACGGCCTCCTACTCTCCCAACAGGAAAGGACATAGAACAGCATGAAGTTAGTTTACACAGCCGTCTGAGATCTTTAAGAAAAACGGTCTGTAAATCAACTGCGCTGTTGAGCCGACAGCCTCGGTAGAGATATCCATCACTCAAGAAGAAGTGCACTTTAAGTTGATCATGTTATCTGATCCTGTGGCATCTCTACATCCCCACACATCCACACAGGCTACAGCTGATAACTCAAAAGTATATATCACACAGCCTCCTAACTACTCTCTCTGGGGCATCCAATACAGCTCTGTGCCTTCCAAATCTATCACCACTGAGGACAACAAACAGCAAAGGGTGAGATGACAAGAAAACACAGATAAAGCTGGCAGCAGACCAAGACATTAGAGGTGTGTACAGGCTTGTCTGCCAAGGCGTGGAAAAGAAAACATCACTGAAAACTCTGTAGTCCTTCCAACTAGGAGAACATACCTTGGCAATGAGAGGGGACAGAAGAGGGATGAGTTGCTCACACAGCTATCAGTCTATAAAATGTGTTTTTCCAAAGACTGTTGGTCATAGTACAGTTATAGAATATAAAGTGCCAAAAATAACTTAAGTAAACAAGCTGCCCTACCTTCCTCATCCAAAATTGGAGTCTTCCATGCAACTTTAGTCCCTGACAACATGACATCCAGCTCTTTCCAAGAGTTAGAATAATCATTCAGTGTGTGTTTGTGTGTGTGTGTATGTATGTGTGGGAGAGAGAGCAGACTACAGGTTAATGTTTAATCCACCTATCCTGTGGTGTGAGTGCTAACAGGCCTGTCATATGAAGGGCACCAGGGAGCATAACGGTGGTCGTAGAGCATGAATATGGGCTGATGGGCTGACCCACCAGCTCCGCCTGTCCATTTGTTTGAAGAGTTCACTCCATGAGCTAAGTCTGGACCGTGCCCGCAGTGTAAACACTCAAGCCAACCCTTATCACCAAGGGCCGATATTGCTGGCCGGCGCCCTCTTTATCGTTATGGAGATGGACCAAAGTACAGGGGAATTGATTGACATTGGACTTTAGCTGGAGTCTGTGACAGATGAGCCGTATGATAGTTAACAGTTCAATCGTTCTGTTATCAGGTCACTTACCTTGGCGCTTCAGGGTCAGTGACCTTTAAATGTACAGCACACAGTGTCTGCCATTTTAAGACCTGAGAGGTCCAAACTACTGTGTTTGCTCATCTGAGTTCCTAAATATAAAACCATGCAGACTTTACATGTTTACGGCTGTTTGAAGATGCTAATGCTATAAAGGTTTATATTTTTGGATGTATTATTCTCACATTTCCAGACTTCTATTTGTTTCCATTTATGATTGTACATAATCAAAATCTATCAGCAAACTTGCTTGAGTTGCTTAATCCATCATCATAAACATTAAGCCTGCATTAGCCTTTGACAATCTTATATTAGTGTTATGATGCAGTTTAAGTGCAGATTGACTTGAAACTTCTGCACTGTATTACCTTGCAACAGAAATCTAATGTTGCCAAAAATAATTAGGGGTGTAGGAAAGTATTGCTAGACATGAGTATCGTGATGTTTATGACACTTGATCAATTTTTCAATAGCAGTTTACAGTTCCAAAAATGTCCCATTGGACCAAAAACCCATTTATCCAGCAGCCGATTGCTCCAAAGTTTCTCTGAAAATACACAATCCCCACAGTTAGACGACCCAACTGCCAGAAAAAAATGTTGGCCTTGTACGTTTCTTTCAACCCTGGATATGCTACATTTGTCAACAACACTGTGGTGAAGGTGTGGCTATGTTTACGCACAAAAGACAGTTGTGGTTAGGGAAAAAAAATCATATTTTGGGTTAAAAAATGCTTGTTTGGTGGTGCAAAAGTGTTTAGAAAAGCAAGGACAGGTCAGAGAGAAACACATGGGCTCAAATGCCAATGGGAAATGCTGCGACAGGTTTGTAAAATACCCGGGATTGGTGGCTTAAACACCACTGTGAAACACAGTGCAAGGTTTGTAAATTAAAAAAGAAAGGTACTGGTGACTCAAATGCCGCTGAACAAAGATTTGTCACAAAAGATTGGTAGAAATACGGTGGCTGAAACACTGCTGGGAAACACTGTGAAGGGTTGGTGAAAACACTTGGAACTGGTGGCTTAAACGCCACTGAGAAACGCTGCCAAGTTTGGGTACAAACACCCAGGCTGCTGAGAAACACAAGGGTCAGTAAAAACACCTGTGATTGGTGGTCCAAACGCCACTAGGAATCTGAGGCCAACTGCAGGGAAGTGTGTATTTTTGGAGTAGTGGGACTTCAGCAATGGGTGTTGGCTTTTGGGATAACAAGCTGTTGGAGACATCAGTCCAGTGGGACATTTTTCGAACCAATCTTCGGAACAATGGCATGGTATCGAACATATTGCTAACACAATGAGCACAGGTCTATGAAACCAGCAGAGTTATAAAGGTTGCACCACTAGCACTAACAGTTTTTCTAAATTAGACCTAAAACAATCAGAATATATCGCCTTGTTTACAGTATCACAGTATACTGAATTCTAACCCCTGTATTGTGATATGTATTGCCAGCTTGTTGCCTTGTGAAGGATTACACAACTCAAACGAGTTTTACTGGTTTGCTAACAGATTTTCATAGTATATGGAAATGAATGGGAACAATGGCTGCTCGGTACCTAAGGCTATTACTCAGTAGCCTATATGTAGCCTATTGTTTTTAACTACTATAGTATCTATTTCACTTATGAAGGAAACCTGCATGTTTCTCACTTATTCTACTAAATAGACAGGAATAGTGATTTTAATGAAGACAAGTGTTACTCAAGATGAGCTACTCTGTCTTTGGCTGTGAGCATATTAAACACCCATTGCTGCATCCAGTTGAGAAATAAAACAGTAAGTTACATAAGCCCCAGTGGACTCTGACCTCGGCAGTGACAGCGTGTTCAGTGTCAAAATAATAATTAAATGCTCACACATGCTCACAAGACGGAGCTCATACAATCTGACCGTAAAACACTGCCGAAGGTGCAATGTGACAGTGTATCACGTTACCTCAGAGATCTACGGTGACCTGACCCTTCATACTGACCATTTATAGCACGTCACTGCGTGGTGGAAAGTGTGCATGTGAGTGTGTTGACTCAATCAAGCACGTGAAAGTTTATGGTGACATTTACACTGACATTACATATGGTGACAAAACTTAATAGTGAGAAAAACTACCCGCAGTAATCAGTTTGGGGGAAACAGGTGGAAACATAGAAAATGTAAAAAAAAATCTGAATGTAGACACATGGACTGTGTTAACTGCATGCCACACTGACTCACTGTTGTCATGACCTCCAATAAAGTGAGATGTTTCATGGTAACTTGTTTCATCATAAATGTTTTGGTTTGAACAAGTTAAAGAGATAGTTCGGATCCTTTGAAGTGTAATTGTGTGAGGCACTTATCTATAATATCTATAATCAATGTATCACAGTAGAAGTCAATTGGCACGCCCCCAGTTTGGAGACGCAGGCTGGAGTCTGACATGGGCGCTAAGCAAAGTACTGCTGTGGAGGCGTCAGCAATAAAATGTATTATAGCCACCATGACAAAGTCCCACCTAAAAAATGTATATCAGTGAAAGTGTACACCACATTTATAACACTTTTACTGCTTTACCTTACTGTCAGACAGATATTTCCAACAGGAAAATGAAGTCATTATGTCGCTTTCTTCACGGCCAGACTCCATTAAGAAAAACAGTAATTTAACATCATTGAACACAGGAGCTGCTGGTGTATTGCTGCCTTGATCAGTTATTTTCTTTGCATTGTTGTGTGACTTTGGTGCTTTAAATTGTTAGTTTGGATTCACTAAAGTCACACAATAACACACACTGACTAACTGATCAAGGCAGTGGTAGACCAGCAGCTCCGTTGTTTAGTGAGCCAAAATCACTGTTTTTGTTAATGGAGTCTGGTGGCTTTGACAAGAGCAAAGATGGGGACCTGAACAAGCACTTTGACAGAAAGTTAAAGCAGTGCAGACATCAACTGTATGTACTACACTATGGATAAATACCACATACATCCCCCACAGAAAATCTGAACCATCCCTTGAAAGGTTGTTAAATACTTGCAGATCTTTACATACGTCCAAAAGATGTTTAATTTGACCAGTTGCCATCATCTCCAGCTGTTTTGTTTCTCACAAGGCTGCAACAGATGAGTCTTTTTTGGCTGTTTACTTGGCCGATACATTGAGTATTTTATACCACAAGTATTAAATAAATATTAGTTTCCAACAAGCTGTTAAACACAAAAGGGCAATAAGGTTGTATGCTGAAGCCCTGAGCCATAAATGTATGGAGCACTTGTATTTAAAAGCAAGTGATTTACAGTAAATCTAACTGCATGGGACATCTTTGTCTGGGTGGATTTGAGTGAGTGGACATGATATACTGGCAGTTGTTAATAAGAATATAGTCTGTGTTTTCTGCTTTGAGTCTGATGTTTCAGCAACACTGAGGTCATATGAAGAAAAGACAAAGCTGCTGTGTAACTTTCACTTGCAGTATAGCCGCAGCCTAACCAGCCACACCAGTGTGTTGGATGTATTTGCAGCTGAACGAATGGAAGGCTCCACCCTCACTATTCCCAGCTGCTAAAATCAACAATCACTAACAACGCTGTCCTTAAGCAACACCTCCATTCGGTGCCAAACGCTGGCTCCTGGCTGCCACTTTGCACTTATTTCCAAATCAGTCACAAGGATCAAGCAGGCCACCATTACAAAACCTCCCTGCAGTACATCCAAACTGTAAATTTCAGAGGGGGGGAAACTGCCGCAATTTGTTCCAGCTGCTTTTATCACTTGACAGATGTAGGGCCGGGGTAACGAGACAGCAAGCGGCGCTTGCATGTGTTAAAGTGGGCCAACAACACCATAAAGTGCTTTTATGAGTCACCTGTATTGCCTGTAAGTCACCGTAACTTTACCTTTTTTACGATCTACGCCATCATCGCTCAAGGTTTATTATGTTTATTAAATCTGACTGATCTTCGTACCATTGCATACTCTTAGTGACATACAGCAACTATACTGGATGACAGGACATCAGAGGCACTACCATACTGTACAAAAATATTAGAAGATTACAGTATTTAACATTTTATGCTGATGCAGTACATGTGAATATGGCTTTGTCTCCATATCTCCATCTGTAAGTGCTTGAAAACAGTTTTAGAGCAGTGGAAATCGCTTGAATACGGAGACAGTCAAGTTTGATTCATATGTACTATGTCCTCTATACATCGGTACAGACAGTGCACAGTCCCCTCCATAAATAAAAACATCACACATGATCAGCACAATGTACATATCAAGGCTATGGTGCCGAAGAGAAGGGAATGTTCAAGTAAGTGTGTGTACTGTACACCAGTTGCTCCTGATACTGTGCCAAGATGCAACACCCCCATGCCTGGGTAACACCAGGACAGCAGACAAAGCTCTCAGTCTGTAGCTCTGTGTACACTGACAGACCACCTGAGCACAGCGCTGCCAAGAAAAGTATAACATTTAACATGCTGTGGCTTGATTTAAGAGGACAATTCACGTGCTACAACATTACAAGGGGAATTTAAATTCTAAGCGTGACGTTAGCAACATGTTCTCAATCTTCATTTGTCAAATATAGCAGCCTGGTCAGTGGCACTATGCTTCAAAGTATGACGCTTCAGCTACCCCTCTGGCATCAGTTTTGGACCTGTCAGTTAAGTGTTAATTTCCGCTTGTTGCATGCATCAGTGTCTTTGAAAATTAACTTCTGTCACACAGAAAACAGGTTTCGCCACCAAAAATTGAGCACAGCATTAGTTCAGGCAGGACACGATGTCGAGCTCAGCTCACATCCCATCCCAGCTACATCAGCTGATCTCAAACAGCCCAGTCAACTGATGGAGCAGCTGATTGATCACATGATTCCTTTCTATGCAACCAAGTGGCGAATTTATTCAGGGCATGCCATTTAAACTGCTCTGGCCTGCCTACTGTTGCTGCTTCCTCTGCAAGCTGCTTTGCAACCTGCCTCCACCCCAGCTCC
>JAPZEB010000023.1:25975696-26000644 GCA_029783705.1 Chaetodon striatus
GGAGGCATTAGGAGGTTGGGTGGGGGTGAGGGGGGGGCAGTTCTGTGCTTGGTCAGCAACCACCACTACATCAACACACTAGACATGATATGTGGCACATAAAACACATATGTATTCTAATGGACTTATTCAAGTGGGATGAAAGCTAACCACAAAAGTGTGCCTACACTACGAGGGAAGACTTTATACTCTCCAGGAGCAGGAGCAGAGTCTATGAGGTGGTCTTGCTTAAGCCCCGCACGTGTCTAAACAACTTCTCTATTACACCCGAGACCTTTGAGGGCACTCCCCATCGAGCGGGGAACAAAGGCCATGACCCCTAGGTCAAAAGCGTTACACGGGAGGCCAAGCGGGCCCATTGAATGCTGCACTGCTGTTTGCTTTAAGAAGGTAAAGATTACTAACACATTAACTAATGCCGATTAGGGGGTTATCCCTCATGGGACTGAGGTCCCAGGGCAGCACATCATGTCTTATTAACACAACCCGGCCTTTGACCCCAGCAGTCACCTCAGGCAGCCGACTGTGACCACCACTTTCTGCTCTCTGTTTGACACGCAGACAAGGAATGAAGAGTATCACAGCAAGGTGCAGCACAGCTTGAAAAAATAATTGTTGTCTGGACAAACATGAATAAATGGCACGATATTACAGTGTTAAAGCGCTCTCTGGCCATGAAAATTTTGATTTGCATTAGCAGGCTGTGCATCATCTGCGGATCTGAAAATAATCCCGGTAATATTTTCAATAAGAGGAACTTCCTAATTAAACAGGATCAATCAAGAAAAAATTATTTCAAGGCCTCAGACTTTAAAGCATGTGTTCTGCTGAAGTTCATAAAATGGGAGCATGTGCAATAAAGTTCTCAGCACAAAATGGTGGACACAAGGCATGCGCAGTATTGATGCTCCAGATGATCATATGATGAAAAGCAAGAACGGGACAATTTCATCACAAACTCTCTCTGCCATGCTGCTCAAACGTTACTTTTGCATAAGCAGAGAGGTAAAAAGTCAAATTTCGAGCTGAGCTCACTTGAACCCTCCCTGTCGAGAAAGGGCGAGCCAAAAATGCTTTATAATGAGACATGATTGATGCTCATCCTTCATCGAAACTACTGCTTATGATCGGATCATTTGCGACTGTCTCTCCCTTAAATAAATAAATACTGTGGGAGTATCAATTTAATAGAGTCAGAAGAAAATATGGACTGATCGTTTTTTTCTGGAGTGTTTTCCTAAAGGTCAAATCCATGTTAATGCAGGGAATATACAAATTTAATTTAATTATAAAACTTTTTTCAATGAGTCGTCTGGTGATGTAAAAATTGTACTTTTTAAAAATTATTAATATTATTGTTATTTTTACAGTTGAGCTGTTTTTTTGACAATTTAATCGATGAATGAATTTTTAATATTTAAAAAGAAAACATGTTTGTATTACAAAATAACTAATTTACTGAATCGAATAAAATATATTCGCTACATAATATAATTTGCTATGGGTTTACAAAGCTGATTAAGGCAACAAACTGCAGTGTGTTTGCTTTCTCTGTAAGTGCTGCCTTCGTATATAATAAAAAAGAATCTGACTGAAGCCAGTGCTAAATAACAATTTACAGGAAGTATATGACGAGGAACAAATTATGCAAAATGTTAAATCTTTGTGTTTAATTAATATTTGAAAAATACACACATTTTTTTCTTTAGTTGGCTTTATTGTAAGGTGTAAGAGGGAATTTATTATCAAAGAAAGGGAATATCCAGCATACAGATTTTGTTTTTGCAAATATTCAATTACGTATGAAATGTACGGGTTTAATGTATAAAATCCGTCTATTTTCTTAGTCTTAATTTAATTTGTTTCGGCAAAAAATAAAAACACTGCAGCACATTTAGTCTAATAAAGCTATATTTTTCTGTTACCTGGGCAGAGATACTTTACATTTTGGAAATTTGCACTTTACAAAAGTGTGTTCATACTGAGTTTCTTAAGTTTGCTGTTATATGAATACAGCAAACTACATAAACACATGTTCACTTTCGAAAGATAATCACCTGAGTAAATTACATGTCTGCATCTGTAATATAACTATTAGTGTTCTGATTTGGATTTAAATAAATGCAGTTTGTTATAATGATTCTAAATCTAATAACTGAAGGCAACACTTTCCCCCCTAAAGGAACAGATCACATTTTAATACACTGCATATTTTAGAATTGATTGCTTGTAAATGCATCAATTTTTGCATTTGTTTTGTTTAATTTCCTTGGAATTTAGCTCAATTGACTCTGCCTGAAATATTTTACAATGTGCCCTGCTGCTGTACTCCTCTGTTCTCAAAACGCAAACCAGAGCATTGATTTTTTGTTTTTTACACCAGTTAGCTTTTAATCAGCTCCCTGCAACAAATCGAAAAATACAAAATCTGAGGAAATCATAAGCCATGAGTGTTTTGCGTAATTTTAAAAACATTTTCTAAACAAACTACATTTGCAGAAAGGTCGTGTACGCCGCATAGATTCATCTGAACAAGGAAAAGACATTTTCTAGCAGGAATGAACTCACCTTGCTGTTTCTCACAGGGTTCAGAAAGAAGAAGAGGAGGAAAAGAGACACAGAGAGGAAAAAGAGCAAGAGAGACTTTCTCCTGGGAACAAGCTGGAAATTATGGACCTATTCGATATCAGACCTCGGAGTGGACAACCTATCCAAAGAGGGACGCGCCCTAACTGTAACTAACAACTACTTCTGGCAGCCCTTCAACAGCCAAACATATTGTCCTGGATCAGGGCAGCTTTAGTATGGTAGCATCGAACTGGGGCAGTTTATAGGCAAGAAATCCACGAAACTACAGCACCAATAATGATATTTAAAACGTTAATAACAATGCATTAAATGTAACTGAATGTGTTTTTTTAATGAGATACAGATTAAGCTGTAAACTGTGATACCTTCAAGATTTTGCTCATCAAACTTTAAACATGTTAAGGTGATACACACGAGGGGAAAAAGACAGACTAAAGTACGATTTCCACACCATGAGCTGTTTGAAACAAAAAGGGGGACAATCCTGCAGTTAGTGCAGATCTATTTATTTCATTTTTATACATTATTTATGCTTTTTATGATGTGTTACAACTTTTTTTTGCATTCTGTGACATTACAAAAATAAACCTTCATATTCTGATTTAATTGTAAAAGTGTAAATCTGCATTTTCAATTCACACTATATGACAAAACTGTATTAGCACAAACATGCTGAACATTACCATGAGATGAGACTAGTTATAATATAGAAACATTTGATGTTAAAAGATAATTTAATTTTCTTCTTATTAACTGAAGAACTCGACTAAATAGAGTTACTGTTAATCAGCTGTAATATTCATATTATTATGGTCATCAGGAGATAATATATAATTTCAGCAACATAAATAATGGGTATTAAGTGGTGTTACCTACATTTCTCTCCACAGACACTGATCTACAGCGCTGAGTTGACAGAAGCAACTGGGACAAATTCTCAAAAGTCAATGAGGCGCAATAATAAAAAAGCAAATTTTCCCTTTCTGTCCACCTGACCAGCCTGTGCCGGGCTTCATACCTGAGCTCTCCCTTTGCAGTTTTTCCCCTGAGGGCTGCTAATACCTACTTTAAACAACCTTGGCCATTTCATTTTATTCTTCCTCCACACAGAGCCAGGAGTGAACAGGGCCTGGCATTTCAGGGGCCACGTCACAACGCCTGTGTCTGCGCTGCAGGGCTGCAAGGAGTCCAACAGCCGAGCCATACGCGCTCAGCGGCTCCCTGCCTCAACAAACACTGTTTTGTTATCTCACGCACCCTCTCTAGCATCCTTGCTCTACTGAGAACAGCAAAACATGCACCTAATGTGCTTTATCCGTTCTATAAACACGCTCTCGTCCAGGTGCCTTCTCCGACACTGCAGCCCGTGGATCACTTCACAGCACTTTCTCTGTTCTGATCACTGTAAAGTTAGCTTTGTTACAAAATACATCGATAGATCCAACTCCCAGTTCAGCAATGCAATTTAATGAGCTTGATAAGTGCTTCAAACTTTCTGCACAGTAAAATAAAAAAAATCTGTGGCATCCTTTAAAAGGGGGCCACAGTACTGATATTGATTTAAAAGTGACACAGATTAAAACACTGATTAGGTACAGTAAATTCCACATTGGGCTGACATACTGTAATTGATGTGCATAATGTTATTAGCAGAATGATATTTATCTACAACAGCGCTTCATAGCACAGCTGCATAAACAGAGCTTTTATTACTCTGTAGGCTATTCCTGCAAATTTAGTGGCTCTTTCAATTCAAGTAAAATATTATTTCTACGAAGAGCAAAACACGTGGCACCATATTGGTTTTTCTTTTAAATGCGGAGCCACTGTACGTGTCTAAAACTGTACATTGCACTTATTTTTTTTATTATATTTATAACCTCTGCCCTGTATTTTGCTTTGTGCGGTTGTCCATGTTTTAGAGTATGTAGGCATTAAAAGAAACGGCTGTAAAGACACACTATGGTAAATATGGCCCTTTATGGTACAGCACAAAGAGGTTGTTACTGCTTTTTGAGATAATAACTGAACAACTTGTCTTTAAGGGGACAAATTAGTTTGTACAGGTACAACGAGTTGTGCTATTAGTCTGTATTTGTGCACACAGGATGAGCAAGTGCAGGCACTGAGGAGCTTGGTCATATGAGGACATGCACATTCCACACAGGGGTTGTTTTAGTAAATCTGAATCTTTGGGGTATAAAGGCGTTTTTATGTATTCCTCTGTGTTTCATACAAAAGTTTTCCTCTACAGTACAGCTGTTCCTACAGGGTATACTAGATACACTGGGCAACTGGGTGCAGAAAAATGAATATTCAGTGTAAATTATCTAAATATTTTAAGGTGTCTGTTCTCTTTCTTATGTAAATGTGAAATAACTTTTTGCGTGGAATTGTTCAGGTTGTGTGTATTTCATATAAAGCCACTTGAGCTGCATTTCATGTGAAATGTGTGATAAAAATATGTATATTTCTACTATTATGAGGCCTGGGGGTATGGAGAAAATCAAATATCAAAATATTTTTGACCTTGACATTGATTTTGAGACAATACAGACATGCAGACTATCTGTGTTTTCACAAAATATTTATACGAAGAGGTTTTTGATAAGCGTCAGTCATGTCGATTTAATGATGATGAAGTGGTGTAAAGTTATGGAGTGGGTAAAGGCAAATATTATAGTAGCTAGAACAGTCTGGTAGTTCAGAAAATTACATCACTTTACTGTAATGCAGCCTTTAAAACCAGGAAAAGACAACATTTTCAATATTATGATATCCAAAATCTAAGACGATATCTGATATATAGAGGAGATATATTGCCCTGCTCTAACTATTATCATTATATATCATTATTTCTCATGTTATTGTGGGAGGAAGCTGCCTTGTTCGTCATGATTATGGCTGCAGACACTATAAAGAGCTTCCAGGGTAAACTCTGCAGTTTACTGGTGCTCAATTCATTCTTTCGTCCTCCCTGTGAGTATATTAGGTGCACTCCTCAAGCTAAATTGCACCGAGTAGATGATGTGTAATAATTCTCTCATCTGCCCATCACCATCATCATCACCATCAGGGTAAAGGTGTGGACAGCACGTGGGAAGCTGCAATATGACGGCCCCTGACCTCTCACACCAGCTTAGAGAGGCAGAGGGTCACGCAGAGGACATGGCGGTGGAGGGAGAAGTCAATCTTATCCTTCCGTTCCGCCACAGGCCTGTGTGCAGCGACAGCAAGATGAGCTACAGGGCTTTCCAAAATCCACACTCGTTTGGCTGGGAGCAAGGCATCAGGGCCGTGTGTATTTCAAAGGAAACGCTGAGGAAAGCGTTTTTTGTGGCAGCAACCGTGCACTTGACAGTGCGTATTAGCCTGCCTCTGTGTCTTTGCTCCGTCCCCACCCTTACTCAATATCCCTCAACACCAATATCTGTCATCTTTAGTAGCCAAAGTGGCATGCAGCCCATTTGTCTCACAACGGTGGAGAACTCTCCCTTGTCTCATTTTGATACGATTCTCATGTGTACGTGTAAGTTTTGTCATCATCCCTACACATTACGAATACGTCCAGCTTCGCCATAGGCAGCACAGGGGCCGAGAGGTTAAAAGGCAGGATGAACTGAAATGAGAGGGAGAGAAAAGCATCGCCACTCGGACTGCTGTCAATCGAGCCTGTGCCTCTGTAATGGGGGTTGATAACCTGGCACAGAACCAAACACTAATGCCCCTTAAATGTCAGAGACTGCAGCAGAAAGGAAGGGAGACTGCAAAAACGAGAGCACATTCATATTTCATATTATGGCAGATGCTATAATGCGTTGATGCCTCACACTGAGTGCACACAAGGACACCGGGAGAAAGAAAAAGAGAAGGCGGACATGAAAAAGGGGAAATGAAAAAGGGGAAAAAAAGGGGCTTTGCAGCAGTGATGGAAGCAGCCCCATCTGATGGTTGTCTCTATTCGACAAAGTTGAGAGTGGATCTGTCTCACTCACTCTCTCCCTCTCTCTCTCCGCAGACGAAAATCTGGCAGGGTGGGGGTCGGGGGGGACGGGGTTGAGTCTGGTGTTGGGGGTGGGGTTGGATTGCTGGAGAGAGTGATCTTTTTTTCCAACGGGGTGAAAGGCGGACGGTCATGTGTGCAGAGCTCATGACAAAAGGCCCTTTTATGTGCAGCGTATGCAGATAGAGGAGGCTCCTTTGTGCACAGATGGAGATCCCATGCCTGGGTCTGCCTGCGGCGGAGAGGGAAGGGAGGGAGGAGAGGAGAGAAGAGTGTTGGTGAAGGGAAGGGAGGG
Source organism: Chaetodon striatus (assembly GCA_029783705.1). Classification (NCBI taxonomy): domain Eukaryota; kingdom Metazoa; phylum Chordata; class Actinopteri; order Chaetodontiformes; family Chaetodontidae; genus Chaetodon; species Chaetodon striatus. The sequence goes on from JAPZEB010000023.1 coordinate 25,982,584, forward strand.
GTGTCTCTGGCACTGAGTGCCATCACTGTGTCTGGTGGGGGGAGGGGGCACGGAAAAGGAGAACCAAGCCGCCCTGGTCCTGCCAGGTTCATACATTAGGGAGGAGGGGCCACAAGGCTTGCTGAGCGGATATCAAAACTGGTAACCCCATAGTGGGATCACAGAGAGAGTCGCATCTACTGTCTAACAAGTGGGCCGGGGTCAAATATTATTTGCAAATATCTGCAGTGTTTGTTTTAACTAGCATATATAGTGCCAGAGAGCTCAGACAATTACAGGAAATCATGTCAAACTTATCTGAAACTAAGGATTACTGGGTTAGAGAAGCTTAACCTACTTCTTAATGCCAACTATCACATGCCAACAGGTTAAGCTAAAAAACACAAGCATCACTTAACCACCACTGTGCTTTTTTTTTTTTTTTAAATATTATTTTCTTTTTTAACCTTTATTATATAGGACAGGATTAGCATGAAAGGGGAAAAGAGCGGGGACGCCATGCAGCAAGGGGCCACAGATCAGAATTGAACCCATAGCCACTGCGGCAAGGACATAGCCTTTACACATGGGGTGCCCGCTCTACCAGGTGGGCTACTGGGTGCCCCACCACTGCGCTTTTGACCAAATAAAAATGTAGCACAGGCTGTCCTGATGTGAATGATCAAGGTGGAAGCATGACACCCAATGTCAAGTTCAGTTTCAAATCTATCCCGTCACAGATGACTCTGCCACTGTCTGCTACACTATTATCTCCGCGCTGTCGCTCCGACCCTTGCGCAGCCTCTGTTATGCCTGTAATCCATCAATCTCAGGATAAGACTGTCAGCTAAATATTGAAAGCGTCTCCGCTATCCTGGTGCCACCTTTCCCCTGAGAGACGAGGTGACTCCCACTGACATCCCGTCTGCTGAGAAGACGTCACATCCTTTAAGCGGCCTCCTCCCACTGACCAGGACATCTTAACACTACAGCCAGACAGATTCCTATCCTGTCAGAGCACCAAGTCATATGGCCCTTTTCCCCAGTGGACAGATGGACAGCACCCCCCCACACACACACACACACTGACAGTCACGTTAACCCCTTCACATGAGGCTGAAGCTGCTGATACACTTGCACTGAGCTGAGAGTTGTCAACGTTATAGAGATCTGCCTGGGGACGAATTAACTAACATGCTTGATAGCTAATGAGTTAATGTTATCTAGCTGGTGAGGTCATTATCTCATTATAATAAGAAAAGGAGGGGCTTGAACAGTTTAGCTGCCTTTAGATGAAACTCATAAGTTTATGGTTTTTGACATTGTTGGTCAATTAAAGGGTGTTCAAGGCAGTGGCGTGAGGTTGTTATGGGAGGCCCCCGTGCACACGACTAGCTATCCTGTCTTCACATAACCAAAGGGAGATAAATTACACAAGAAAATAAGAAAATATTTATTTTATTAAAAAGCTCTTTATAGTTACTTCATAGTATTTTAGAGTTCCTGTAGAATAAGCAAATCATTTTACATTAAGGAGACAGGGTTACCTTTTCAAGGACATATATAGCAGATGACACTACTTTTAATTTAAAACTAGTTATTGAATGCAGGCATATTTCTGAGTTGGCAATCTAAATCACTTACAAGATACTGTTTTCCAGCCAACACATCACTCCCTCTACGGGCCCCACCGGCCCACAGGCCCCAGTGCATCCACACTGCCTGCACTGTCTATATTTACGCCCCTGCTTCAAGGTTAAACTTATGAGATCACCGCCGATGAATAGTTGAAAGAAATGACTGTGTTGTTTTAACCCATGCCAGGTCAAGGAACACAAAAACAGCAGAGGACAAATGACGTACAAGCTGAAGCAATTCTTAAAAATGTCAGCAATTAACTTTTTGGGATGACCGTCCTACTAGACATCCAACTAGATTTTACAGCCTCAGCATTTCCACTATCAATTTACATACAATTTTCTGATAAACCACTGTGTAAATAAATAAGCTGTATTAAATAATGAATCTTAAACTGTGCATTTCTTTAAACTGCAACAGAAGTGGACTGCACACAGATATGTACAAAATAAAGAGAGAAAGAGAAAGCAACCATATGGCTCGTCTAATGCTATTTTTTTTTTTTAGATTTGTACATCATGCTTCCTTCAGGGTACACTGCAGTTATTTTAGCTTAGTGGAGAAAATCATAGCTGCAGGTTGTGTGACTCCTTTGGAGCCAGAAAGACATTTAGCCAAACACATTCCCTATAAAAAATGTCAACTATAAGGAAAATCAAAGCCACCAGCAGTGATAGTGAGATATCTTTGTCTCTGTCATTTACCTTGTTTAGGTACTGTTTAACATAACCTGGGAAATATGGTAGTAACTACATGTTTTTGTCATGTTAAAAAAATAAATCATATATAATATATAATAGTAAAATAAAATAATAATAATAATAATAATAATAAACTTGCCTAAGGTGCCAAATGTGCCAGGTATGGCACTGTTGGGGAGTAGTGAACTACATGTAATTACACTAGCAGTTTAACTACATTTTGCAGTGGCTTGCTAGTAGTTCAACTACATTAATATTTGCATAGTGACTCAAATAATTCAATTACTTTTTGCCATTTTTGTGTAGTGAACTACTAAAGCTACAAACTGTTTTGGGCATCAAACACTTAATTTCCTGCAACCTGGTGAATTTTTAAGCACCAGTTAGTGCATTTTCTGCATCAATTTCTGGTGTAAAGATTTTTAATTCTGCTGAAATACAGGTTCAATGCTACATTCATGTTATTACTGGGAGGAGGGGGAGGATTTTACAAGTTAGAATAAATAAATAAATAAATAAATAAAAAGCAAGCATTTTAATCTATCACTCTACATGTGGTAAGTCCACAACTGTAGTCCTGTTTTTAAAGGATTAGCTTAATGCTAATTAGCTGAGCTACCAATAAGCTACCAACAACTGTTAGCCCCCTCGCTAACTAACACTACCCTAAATATTACGTTAAGAAGTCGTTGCCAGTGTTGCTAATGGTGTGCTAATTATGTCTGTTGTCAAAGTAAAAAACAAAAGAAAATCAAACACTTAGCCTTTTTAACATTAAGGAATATTCTAGGCATTAACATTTAATCACTTGACTTCTGCTAACATAAAAAGGTTGCTAGTAGTTTTTCCCACAGAAAATTAACGTTCAGTTTTGCTGCTTGTGACAGTTTTTCAGCCAGTTTTTCGTTTGTTAACGTTAGCCAAACTGTCAAGACCGACAAAGGAGCTAACCCAAGCTAACTGTTATCCTGCCTAGCAGGATTCACAACATGGAGGTCAGCCAACGTAAATGTTTGGTGAATAAAGTCAAATATTTAGCAAACCAAAGAGACAAGATTGTAGACCTACGGAGCCACTGAAGTCCCGAAAGTGATGTGTTTTAATATTGTGCATATAAATGCTAATTATCCTGTGTGAATGAGTCATTATCTTGTACACACAAGTTTATTCGGCCTGTCTTGTGGGAACAAGTTAATTATCACTATCATTATCACAATTATCACTAATTATTTGGGAGAGTTAGCCTTTTATCTTGTGCGCACACTTAGGGCCTATTATCTTGTGCGTACAAGATAAAACAATAACCGTATAAACCATTCAAACAGAGCTTAAACACTAGTGAATCATGGAGTTAAATTCAACAGGTGGCCAAAGCAGTTTCCAAAGAGATTCCCATGTTGCTCTGTTGTGCCAGTTGTTAATTAGTATATATATATATATATATTTAAATTAGCATTGTATCTTGCTAACCTGTTAGCCACAACATGTTAGCCATGACAGCATATCACAATAGCTAAATTGCTGGGAGTTTGTTTTCAGGTATTTCTGCCCCTCAGTGGTCAAAAATCAGTAATGCAGCCTAACAAGATTTAAAAAAAAATTAAACTCCTAGTGGTATCTAACCATGATAGTTAAATTTGTATTTTGCCTGCAGGTGTAGACCATAATAGACTCTATTAATAGACCATAATAGTTTTTTTATTATGTATTTTGTTATAATATACCGTCATGAACTACTACCAGTAATTCATGTAGTAAAATATTGGGGGAAAAAGCCATATTGTCAAGATTGAATCATTATGTCAAGTCGAGACTCAGATTTTGACTCAACAACCTGAGACTGCACTTGGATGTGCATTTTATGCCTTGTTAGTTAACATCTCTACCATGCTGTCTCTTTTTTCTAACTTAGACACTCACACACGTGAGCAAGCAAGCAAACCTGATGGCGAGCCCAACAAGGTAGGCTTAGGCTAATTAAAGTGATTAGGTGTTTTTGTCTGAGTACTGTCTTGGTTTGCTGGCTCTGGCCTAACCCACGTCCGCCCCGCCTGCAGTCTGCTTGCCAGGAGGCCAGGAATGAAAAGCTGGCACTTACCCTTCTCTCCTCTATCTGATCCCCTGTTGCTACCCTAGATGCCAACAAAGGTATTTCTGCCCCTAATCAACAGACAGGGAGAGGGGGAGAGATATGGAGGCATGCTTGTCTGTGATAGAAATAAAGCAACGAGGCTTAGATTCACAACAGTATGAAGCGTGAGGGCTACTTTTCTAACATTAAATTGCATCATTTTGAGTCAAATCAGTGCATTAAAATCTGTTATTAAACTATCCTCCTCATTTAATCTTTAGTTCATGGCTTAAGTGCCCTTCCTAAGTGAAATCTATATATGATGACATATTTGATTTGAATTTCTCTCACAGAAAGCAGATAGATAGTGCTAATACATCGCACTTCAGTAAATCTAGACTGGTGACACACTATAGGGACATTTTGGGGAAAAAGACTGGGTGAAACAAACAAAGACGAGGGGATGATGAAGAGGAAAACTCTTTGGCATGTTCGATATCCTCTTGTCTCAATTGACCTGTAAAATCTTCGAGACTGGAACAAATGCAAATAGCGCTGACTTGCTCTCACCAAAAAATCCTGAAGGCTTTTCAAATGAACTCACTCTCACAATGGTGGGGTGCCCAGAGCAGGGTGAATATACGGTCTGGGCTCTGAATGGCACAATGTGTGAGAGCCAAACAGGGAGCTGTGAAGTGAAGGCTCAGGACCCTCCAGGCTGCCTGCCTCTGTTGAGCTGAGCCTCGGCTGCTTCAGCACAGCACAAAGCTGACCACCATTGCTACAGTCCTCTGCCTGGCGATGCCCGGCTAACGCTGCAATACAGGTCTCAGCTCAAAACAAAATTCAGACTGGAAATCTAAACGATAAATAACAAATAATTTAAATCTAAATGTAGAGTGCATTATTAAGGCTACAGTGAGCTCTTAAAGAAGCACTACGTGGAGGCAGAAGGCATGAGAACTGTCTCATGTACGACTGTGTGGAAATAGGGACAATATCAGCAAATATGACAAAGTTATTTTTATAAAAGTTACCAACCACAGCTTCAATGCAATAAAAAAGAACAAGTGTTGCAGTGCAATCTGTGCGGGACAAATTAAGAATAAAAAGTCCCTTTCTGAACTTAAACTGTATCAAGAACTACTAAGTTTATCTTTAAACTATAAAGGTTCATCCGCCTCCTTCTGTATCATTGGTCCCGTGGGTACACAGAAAATCTGATATCTTAGGGGTAAAAGTTCTGATTCCTCATATTTGGATGAATTAAGGCTGTGATGTCTGGTGACCAAAATTCAATGTCAGGACAATGTCCAATACCAATGTCAATTTGACGTAGAATACTGACGACAGATAATGTCGATATCTAAACACATTCCACACGTCTCATGCTGACGACATCTTGACATAGACTAAAGACGTTTAGTAAGGCATGGAGAACAAAATCCAACGTTTGCTAACGTCATAATGTAAACAACCACACAACACCGACGTCATTGAAAATATCTTCCTGAAAATCTGGAATCCGTCTCTCAACAAATGACCCTCTACAACCCAGCAAAAGTGAAGTGACTCACATCTGACGTGCTTGACATCAGGTAACTACCGGTCGGTCCTATCCACGGTTCCATGGTGCATCATACCCCTATTTTTGTGACAACTGTGTTGCTAAGGTGTTTTTTGTTCTTTCCCTCCCCTGGATACTAATTTGACTACTGTTATTTAAATGTCTACATTTTTTGTTTTGTTCTTTTTCCTTTTTGTATTGTTTGCTACTTTCTTGTCCTCTCCATTATTTGTCTCAGCTGGACATTACTTTATCTTGCCTCTATGTTGGACACAAATTGCTGCCTTTTCAATGTAGATATTATCTGTCCTTAAAAACCCATTAAAGAGACTTAATAAAAAAAAAAGTGTTGTAGTTAGATATTTTAAATATTATCAACCAGATTTTTATTCCAACTAAAATTTAACATCTGTCCGACCCCAGAGTCCAACGTCTATCTGACGTCATACTGACGTCCAGTGACAGCTGGGCTGCAACAGCAAATATCAATCATTAGCCATGCAACGTGTTGCCCTTGAGCATGCCACTGAAGCTTTCCTTTCTCTATTTCATCAGTATACAGTGCACCTGTCACCACTGTACTGTTTCCTGGTGTTTTTATTTTGGTACTTTTCAGCCACAGTAAAATAGAGGAATGGTTGAACTGCGTAATCTTGAAAATAATTATAGGTCAAATAAAATTCTTTTGGTATTTTATAAGCATTCAAGTTATTTAACAGCACTGCAGTCATTAGCCAGCTGCTTCTCCAAATACGATTCCCTAAAGTTATTATAGTACACTGGTATTAGTATTTTTTGATAATTAACTAAGGAAACAAACTTGTGAAATGTAACACTCCTTGACGAATCTCTTGTTTCCCTCTGATTAGTGTGAATATCAATGCTACAGCATATCTACATTCTTCAAAACTCTGCAACTGATACAGCAACAGTGAGACATTTAGTCAAATCAGTCCACACCGACTTTTTAAAATCTATATCTTGCAATTATTTAACTGTAATTTCAAAAAAAGAGAAAAAGCAATCTATTTGTTGCTGTACACTTTGTTTAAACAGCACTTCACTGTACAGCTCCAGCTCCATGTCCATGACTGAGGAATGTTTTGGTAATATCTCTTTAAGAGAAGGCTGAGCCTACAGCTGTGAGAGCTCTCTGCTTTGTTGCTCCTCTTATTTCTACTTTCAAACTTCATTTTCAGCCCTTGCAAAGATATTCAGAGCCGCACTCTGGACGTTGGCAGGCGATTTCACCAGCGGCCAAACTTCCCAGCGTGCCTTGCGGCGGGGCTGGCTTTGTTCGCAAAGTTAACTGTGAAGTTGCTCTGCTCGACATGAGATACAGTACAGACCCGGCTTCACTGTTACCCGCGCAGGATTACATGAGAAAGTTAATACACTGTCAGGAGAATGAAGTTTTCACATGCATACGGATATTTACAGCTCTTAATTTTGCACCGTCTTTCATTACACCGCTGAATATTCCTTCAAGAATCTCTTACAACTTTTGATGCATGACTATAATTTGAAAGCTGCGGTTGAAACTGACTTCCAAACAGCGGTTATAACTGACATATCATAGTGTTTTATATCAAATGTTTTCTTTTATCATCTCTCAAAATACTTGAATTGAACCGCTGAATTAAAGACATGTCTTCAATCACACTGCCCTCAGTCCACTTTCTCTAACACATGCATCATCAAAAGCTACTTAATAGCCCAAAATGGGACCTATTTTCTATGATGCACAACTAAATTACATTTAATCCTAACACCACGGAAAGAGTTCCAACTCTTTGCTCCGAAGTGAATAGTACATCTCCACTGGATGACATGCAAGGGACAGCACAGGCTGCCTGCAGCATCTGGTGGACACCTGTAAGACTGCAAGTCACTGGAGTGAATAAGAGAGGCCTTTGTGATTCTGCTAAATCACCAAAAATCTGGGCCAGAGTATACTGACCCTCAGTGCTCCAGCCAGCTCCACAGCCTTCAGCACAGCGCCCATGTGGGGGATTTAATCTGAGCATTCGATCACAGAATCAAAGGCAACATAAATAACAATTAACAGTCGGCGAACGGCAATAAAAATATCAGCACCAATCTGGTCAGCCAGACAAGGCCGGGTTCTTAGGGTGGGCAGGAAATCACTTTCTGCCAACATTTTCAGTTGTTTCCAAGGTCACTGACAAAGCAAGAACAAGCCAGGGCACTTCGTGTTTAATCTTTTTCTGAGTAGTTCAAGTGCGATCTGCAACTTCTTGGAATGAAGAATAAAGGGAGACTGATTCAGAGCTGCCTCTGTGTTTTACTCAGGTCTTAAAAACGTTTGCACAGTCAACCATCTTTCATATGTGTTAAGTTAGGGGACATGTTACACAGCAGATTTGTAATGCAGACACATATATTAACAGTGGACACACTACAGTAACATCTGTGAAATATAATGTAGTCATACAGAATATATCTGCAATAATTCTTCCTTTGTTACACATAATGCTTTTCTTTTTGAAAATGTTTTTAACTTGAGGCCGTAGTTGGTGTATTTTTGCCTTTTATTGCATTATATTGTAATTTTATATCATTATTATTATACCAACATAGTGCCTCTGTTATTCGTCCACTGTAATCCAATCATAAAATCATCTGACACACCTCTAAGGTACCAAAATCTGCTTAGTGTACAGTGTACAGTAAACTAGTATGGATTGTATGATGTTATATTTTACAGATGTTATTGTGTTCACCTTTTGTAAATATAAAATACTCACAGTGATTGGTTGATTCAGGGCCTTTGTTCTCTCTTCACTCATTGATCTGTTGGGCAAACAGAAAGAAACGACACTGTCAGTACAGTATGTTTGGAAAAATGTAAAACTGCGCCTGGTGACAAAATCTTCAGCTCTCAGAGACAAAGAAAACGGTTCAACATGTGTTTTAGCTCAAGCACTTCAGACCTGTATCCAGTGCGCGCCGTTAGCTCTTTCATTTATGAGAGCTAATCACTACAAGTGAACCAGATCACAAAGGGACAGTCACTGACACCAGAGCAATTACGTTGTACAGGTCTAATCCCTTACACAGCACTTAGGACAGTTTTAAAGGCCACCAGGGCACACTGAGGAGCTCCCTTAACTCTTAGGGTGCAGTTTGGTCCATTTTACAGCCACTGGGGCACAGGCCTGATTGTTAAGACCAGGGAAAGTAATCCCTGGAGTCAGGCCACTAAACCTGCTCTGTCCCTGTAACCATGGCAGCAGACAGGTAGTGTCTGGGTCACAGGGCAAACATGGCCGGGCTTCAGCACTGGCCGCCGGTTAATAAAAAACTAGCCTGGTGTGAACACGCACATACAGGCAAACGCACGTGTGCATTCACACAAATGCACATGTGTGTACACGCATGCACATAAACACACACACATACACACACACACGGGTTCAGGTGAAAGTTGACCTGAGAACTGATACGACCACAAAGCGGTGCCGGGTTTCAGTTAATCAACAGTGGCACTGGATATTCAAGATGGCTAAAACACTATCACCACGTACTGAACACAATGACTCACAGTGACAGGTGAACGGTAACAGAAATGATTACGTAGCTAAATTTATAAACAATAACATGCAGGGTCTGGAATTCACTTTTTTTGTGCAGGCAGGCATTTTTTTTGGTCTGCAACTCTGCCACTTTTAAAATCCATGCAATAAATGACGGGATAATATTTAGATCACTGTGACATAATTTAAAGTAAAGAATGCAATGTTCGATATATTCATACAAAAACACAGTAGGCCTACATGCATGGTAAATTCACAGTGCTCAAATTACTCAGAGGGAAACCTATTTTTGGGGGGGGTACACATGCAGCACATTCATGAGTGCGCCCGCCTGCTTGCAAAAAAAATGCAATACCAGGGGTGTCAAACATACGGCCCGTGGGCCAGAGCCAACCTGCTTAAGGGTCCAGTGCCGCCCACTAGATGACTAGACTAAGACGTTCCAGTTTTCAGGAGCAAGTTAAACAATGTGTTGCCTACATAGGTAAAATTCTGCTTCAGAGGCTTTTCCACCCTGACCAGAATATAGTTCTTTGATGTAACACTGAATACTTACTGTGCCCATGTTTAAAGATATTGGATACTGTGCAAACTATCGTCAATCAGCAGCTTCAGTTCAAACGAATCTATATCAGGAAATGTATGGATAAACACACGTGTAAGGACAGTGAGAAGTAGACTGACTGAATGTGGGAAAAATGAGACATACTGTTGAAACTGCACTTTTTTTTTTTTTTGAGACATCTCAGGCTGTTCATCTGTTTTGTAAAAGGATGAATGTCATTGTCACAATACATCCCAATCAATACAGAGAACATTCGGCCTGGGCCAACAAAGAAAGCGTAATAAGATTCACAGCTGAAGTGTTATTAATTGACAGGTATTGGTTAGGATTAGGTGAACTTTGACCGTAAGTCAAAACGAATAAGGTTCCACGGTCAATAGAGTTGCTTCCGTAGAGCAGTTGTAAGCAACTTTCAAATGTAAAACTTACTAAATGTGTGTTTCTGTTGTGTGTTTTCAATGTCTCCCATAGTGGCCGATGGCCTGATGATTTTACCTGCCATTGCCAACATTTTACCCACATCAGGCAGGTGGCGGCTGCTAATTTCAGACCGTGGTAACATGTTTGAGAGCAGTTCGTGCTTTGCATTTGATCTCAGACATGTAAAAATGTATAATCCCTATATTTCAATGTCAACAGAGGAGAGAGTGGAACAGGACACTCATCACAGCAGCTGGACTGACCTTTCATTCACAGGATGGGTTTGGTATCAGACCAGTCTGCGTGTATCTGAGCTTTTTCTTTTTTTTTAAATATTATGGTAGAACACATCTTTTTAATAACAGAAAATATTTAAGACAACACATGCTGCTATCCCAGGCCCCAAAACGCAGTCATATGAAATAAGGTTAGTTAGTGATGACGCATAGGTACAAGAAGAATTGTCCAGTTGATTATTCCTCTTCACAAAATGCTCAAACGATGGTCTGGTCTGTCTTGCCCTTTTGAAAGAAACACATGATCTCCCCTGGCCTTTTCTCCATTTACCAGCTCTCCCTCTCTCTTTTCAGTTGCTATGAGACACTCCAGCTGAAGCCAAGGCTTCCACAATTCATTACTGGAGGAACAAAAGCCAAAGCACTGGACAAAGCAGGGCAGACCAACTCAAACCAGCTCCCACTTAACACACACATCACACCTCTGAGTGCTCTGCTGACATACAAATGGCCAATTCAAGACCTCTTCTTTCTCCTTTTTTATTTATTTTTTTTACAATGCCAGGGGGGTAGATGATGAAAACGCTCAACGTACACAGTAAGAAGTCAACAGGTTGAAGATTTGGCACATTTAGAGATCTGTTAAGGTTTCCTTTATTCCTCACAAGATGTTCTTATCAAAAGCGTTGTGAAAAGATTTTAGGCAGCGTTTCAATCGCAAAAATAATGTTTATTATATTATTTTATTAACGCAGCTTTTTTGAATTTTGCGCCAAAGCCTGAATAGGCTACAATGCACCATCAGTGCAACATCACCTGTCTCTGGCTTTCCACCAGCTCTGCCTCGCCAAATCATGAAACATCTCTTTTCCCCTCCGACCAATCAGATCTCAATCTCCGGCTGTTCTCATGCAAAGAAAGAGAGGGGAAGGCCAATGAGAAATGGCCCTCCTCCTTCCCCTCGTATCCTACACACACGACAATCACCGTCTGAGAAATGCCAACGGACGGGCAATCAGTCATTGTAATTAGGCTGGCTGCCATTACCGAGCCTTCATAATTCAGGCTGGAGCTGGAGGACATAGGTAGTGAGAGCCCAGCTGCCGGCTGCCACAGCCCACCCCTGGCTCACCCAAACCTCAACACAGGCCATTCCCTCTCCCCTCTCCCCTCTCCCCTCTCCTCTCCCTCTGATGGGGGGGGGGGGGGACAGCAGAATTATAAGGGGGGCTGGCTGACTGCAAAATTAAAAACTCCCCCCCCTCTCCATCTCCCTCCCTTCCTCCTTGTCTACATCCCAAAACCGCTCCCACTCACACTTTCTTTTCACTGCACTGCAGAGTTTTGTTCTCCAAACTGCATGAGCGCGACAGCAGATACCTTGTGCTGAGAAAACAGCCTTTAAAAAGAGGAAGGGTCTTAATCTAAACACATAAAACGCCTCTATAAAAAGTGGGCTAGTGTCATTTTCCCCCATACAATTTTATTTGAAGGTTAAATCCTGCAGATGGGCATTGTCCAAGCTGTTTCTTGGTGTAGGGAACACTGGATTTACAGTACAGACATGGCTCGCTCTTTTCTCCTTGGAATTCACAGCTAAACAGGAAGCTATGGCAGTATTCTGCAGAGATTTATTTTATTTGCTTAAAGGCCGCGGTTCGGTTGACTCAGAAACTGACTTTGCCTGTTGTATAGGACCTGAAGTTTTCTTGGCAGTGAAATGAAGAACTGCAAGTTCAGCCAAAATAGACAATAAAGCAGAAAGGAGAAACATGCCAAATTGCTGGGGCAATTCAGTCCAGAGGCTCATTTTTCCAAAATGATTCACACTGGAAAGAAAAGCATTTCCCTGTCCTTAGATGAACTTAGTGTGCTCTCTGTCGGCTTTTACAAGGAAGCGGTGGGGGAGGGAGGGGAAACGTGTGCGCACTCAATCACACGCGTACGTGCGTGTGTGCGCACACGTACACATGACCACACAGCCATTGCTGCAGATTCTTTGCTCGCTGTGGAATTAGGTCATGCACGTAAAAGCAGCAAAACACAGACGCACATATAAACATGCACTACTTTAAAAAGACATTTTCAAAGTCACAGGGGAAAACCACATCCATGGAATCTTTGCAAGAATAACCCAAACAAGAACAGCCGAGCAGGGTGAGTGCCATTGTACGTGCACTGTACTCTGTACTGTACGCTAACAGCTTGTACCGTAACTACGGGACAAACTGTGTTTTCTAGCATGTGCTCAGTTTTCAGTGCAGCAGCAGCACGGTTGAGGAATGAGGGAGGACTAAAGGCAAGTTTTGCATCAGTCAGCAGTGTCCTGAGGCTGGTTTATTGGCTTGTCTGGCTCAGCTGCTTGACAGTGTTCACCTGCTCCCTCTCCCCACTGCAGGATGACAGTCAACAGTCTGCTGCAGCACAGCGAGAACAGGAAGCTTAAACTTAGTCGTCATTATTTGTTCATCACCCACAAAGGCTGCCTTTCAAAAGCAGATGCTATAAATCAATACACAGAAAGCTGCAGCCTCGTATCAAGAAATGCCACAAAACATGAGCACCGAGTTCTGAGAGGACGCCTCCCTCAGTATTTACAACATGTGCATTGTCCCCCCACTTCAAGCCTTTTACCTTGCCATGATTAAAGATGTTTACACACTTAAATGATGCAGAAAAGGCAGAAAATGGTGGATAAAAAAAAAATCACCAGATTGGAGGAATTTAAGTGTTTGACGTTTAGAACTTTCGTACGGAAACAAAACCTACGCCCTTGCCACAAAAAATAAAATCCTTTTACAACAAAAAATACAACACAGCTTACAAATGCAGCCTGCGTCTATATTTCAGCATAACATCTAATATCTAAAGCTTGTGACATTGGAGCGCGGCTCGCTTTGTAAATATCCACTCATTAAGTCTCACAGTTAAATTAGATCTTGCACTACGCAAACATTAAGCATTAGGTTACACAGAAAAGATAAAAGCCCTTTGTATGGTTTTGCCAGGAGCTTTTATGCACTCATAACTATGCTGCTACTAATGACAGTAAATATTTGTGCAGCTGCTTTGCAGTGCATCAGTGATATGCGACAGATATAATATTAGATCAAAAGAACAATCAGTGAAAAAAGCAGAAGCACATCGAGGGCCGATGCAGCCGACACAATCTATTGCGTGGAAGTTATCACACTGTTAGTTATTTCACTGTCAGACTGAGCCATTAGCGTCTCACTGTCAGTGTGGAGACCTTGCTTACTCATCAGATTATGCTCAGAAATCTTTAACAGCAGCTGTAATATAATTATGATTCATCCTCCACACAGCTATTAACTGATGAGCTCTACAGGCAATAAAGAAGTGAAAAACAGAGCGCAGAAACATTAAGAGATATGCACACACACACACACACATCTGGACAGAGGTATGAATGTGTTTGTACGACGGTGGGGAGGTTGGAAGTGAGAATAAGCAGGCCACGTTGTGTTATATAACCTCACGTTGTTGCAGACAACAAAAAATCCTCGATTTACACAAATTGTAGGTAAATACATAAAGAACTGGAGAGCAATCAGTCAAATCTCTTTAGAGTTAATTTCAAAAGGTAACATGAACAGTGAGCATTGATGGCTGCCAAAATTGTTTTTGGCAATGAGGGTTGTATACGAGCGTACGACACGAAGCAGGAGTTTATTTCAAGCTTTTTAAAAGAGGGTTTTCTAAACGTTGCGCCAGACGTTCTGCAAACTGCAAATAAAGAAAAGCAGCATTTCCTCTCAAGGAACGGCGAGTGAGACTGAAGCTGAGCTGCAGAGCTGCTGGAGGGTCTTTGAGCGAGGCACTCAATCTGTGACCTTTGACAACAGTGGAAGTAATAGAGGGAAAAAGAAAAGAATATGTCCTATGAGGAACAAGAGGAGCTTCAATGTTATTATCATCTGTTCTAATGTGCAGCTTCACATAAAAGATGTTTTCAGAGTTTGAGTTTGGTGTCCAAAGAAAGTGCGACTCTGACAAAAACTCCTCACTCATCCTCAACTGACTTGAAAATATCTGATATATAAGATGTAGTTGTGATGAAATTAAAAATGTCCAGTCCACAGACACTGTAAAATCCACGCAGTCTGGTTACAAACACTCGTCAGCGACAGGTCATTGCATTATTTCACTGCTGGTGAGACGCAGGGCTTCCTTTGCCTCACACAAGCTGAAGCCACAGCAACAACAAAACTGACATCTGATACAGAACAATTCAAGCAGCAGAGAAGTTACAATTTTATTTTATAACTCCACAACTCATGCCTGATTTTTTCTGTACTCATGACACCTTGTAGATATACGTACTGTATTTCAGACTTTATTAAAACACCTGATCCCAACTAGATACTGCATCTTGCGGCACAAATGTATTATCCGCACATGCATGAAAGTAACTTTAATGTGTACTGCGTGCTGTATTTTGACAATTATTACCAAGGTGTTTTATGTTTTAAATAATTTCTCACCAGGAGCTCTCCCTCTGTAGGTCCATCTGACCCAATAGTCTCATTTAAAATCTGTAAGATATATCTCTGTGTGTGTCTAGTCTTTGGACCAGACCTCTCAGAGGGAGTTTAAAACTTTTAAAGCTCACACAAACTGCTCAGCTGAAATACCGCACTAATATTTTTTTTTGCTTTCTCGACTCTGCAGCATCTCTCATAAGAGTATTTTCAATATCACTGCAAAACTTTTACAAGATTTTAAAGAGGAACCAAACATGTGCTGCATGGATTTCATCCCTCTGTGCTCCAGTTTGGTCAGTGTTTGCACTCACCAGCTGCATAAATAAAACTGCTCTGACTGACAGAGTTTAACTAAAGCTTTATGGTTTTGTTTTTTGTTTTTTTTAAAAATGTCCTTCCCATGACAGCGAACCTGAAACCACATGACACCCACAAATACAGGAAATAAACTTAAAAGAGGAGAACCACAACAGGAACAAACTTTAAACCACAGTGCTGGTGCAAAATGTAGTTTAAATGCTACAATAAAATTATCTCACATAATAGTTGAAATAATGATAATTAAAATTTGTCTTAGCAGTGCTACACAGGGGGCTTTAAGTGGGAAGTCATTTTAACATTTGAAAACTACCATAAAGACAGTTAATGTTGAGTCTGTGCACAAAGGAGGACACACAAGCCCCAATATTTGTCATGTTTGTGCCACATTCAGCTCCTGTTATGTACTTTTTTGGGGGGGCCCTACATTATTTATTTATTTTAATCGTATTTTTTTAGATTTTCTGATGAAGTCAAAACATGTCAAATCCACGCTGCAGGACAAAGAAAGCTTGCAGTGGACTCACCATAATAAGGCACCATGTGCTTGTTGCATGTCAGCTGCAAGTCTCCTCCTAGCGCGTCCACAGTGCAACAGGCATGAGTGGAAACCGTGAAAAAAAAGCGGCATATTGAGGCATTCTCCCCGGCTCCTGCTCCTCCTGCTCCTCCTGCTGCTGCTGCTGCTGCGTGTTGTTTTGGTGCTTCAGTCATAGTCATGAGGAAGAGGGCAGTTTAACAAACTGTGCGTGTCACCGCCGCTCTCCGTGGAACTCAAATAGCCCAGAAAAGTGATCCTCAGCTGAGTTATAATCTACGAGGTGGTCTGACGACTGTCGTGAGGACAGGATTATACACATCCCCGGCGAAAGCTTTTCATCTGTTTCATCCGCTGCGCAGGCTGTCCCCAATATCTCCGCACGGCTGCATGGCGAATCTGACTCACTCCACTGTGCGTTAAAGGCTGGACTGCGAGTTATTATCACAGCCAACAGGGGATTGACTAGTAACGTTTGTGGGAAGCAAAATATTTATTTGGCCTCGCTTGGTCTTTGATAATTGTTTCTGTGTAGGATTCAAGTCCTGCAGTGGCTTTTCTGTTGGGAGAACAATGACTGCAGAGCTGGAGGTTCATGTTATGCCCACACAGTGCGTGTCATATGATTTGATCTGCATTCTGGCTGCGGGACGAATGAAAGTTAATATTTGGTGCCAGAGGACTGATCAATACCACACATCTGCTCTGGGGAAGAAGTTAGGAACTGACCTACTGTACAGTGCAGCCTGTAGGAGCGGTTTAGTGGAGTTTATCTGCGTGGGGAGGGCAACGAGTTCATTTAGGGTTAAAGCAGGTTAACTGTCATTACTGCTATGTATGATATATCTGTAAAATAGCCATGAAAACAGCTTTGGAAAATGTAAAATTATATCTTTCTGGTTTTCATAGCAGAGATTAAAAACTCAAACAGCTGAAATTATGAAATAAAAGTTTTTGCTCATACAAGATGCACATGTGTTACAACCGATTCTCAAGCAGTGCCACTGCCCAGTGATCAGTTTAACTTCAGGCAATGGAGAATAATTACTGTGACCACCACTTTCCTGCTTTAAATCATGATACTTTCTAATCCCCACTGTATTTCAAGAGTTGGATGCACTATTTTTGAAGATAATTCATATGTCAGAAATACGGGAACTTTTTTTTTTTTCATAAGATTTGGGAAGATGTATCCCAGTGAAGAACTAGCTTCATGTGTAGTGTGCACTTAAAGCTACAGCTGATAATTTATAAAATATTTTTTTGTTATATTTACTGTAACTGTCGCCATATCCTGACAGTAATACACGAGACAGATAATTTGTAAAAAAAACAAACAAACAAACAAAAAAAACATGTACGTCTGCCTCCTTCCAGTGCTCCTGATGGCGTTTGCAAGTCCGCACCGCACCTGAACAAAAACAACCAATCACAGTCGAGTAGTCTCTAACGCAGCTGTCAATCACTGCAGGTGAACTGTCATTTATCTGTCAAACTAGGCAGCGCTGATCAAATATAAATCAAGATTCGGATGAGCCCAGTTCAGACCAAAGATTCGCAACAACACAAAACCATTTTAGAATATTGCAGCAGAGTGAACTGGCCGTCTGAGCTTGACTCAAGCTGGCTAATGATGTCACCTGCAACTCCGTTGGTCAAATGCTGGCTGCTGGTTTTAGAACTTAAGGTACGTCACCTGTGTCTACGGCCAATTGGCTTGTAGTGAAGTCCGCTGGTCAACTCAAAATGGCTGCAGACGGTGTGTTCGCTTGTTGCTGCGGGTGCTCCGTCCCCGCTGAGCCCTCTGTTTCTGTCCTCGTGTGTGCCAGTGTCAGACGGTGGGTCGCTGCTGCTGCTCGCTGTATGTGCTTATGCCCCTCACACATGCACACACACATTCTCATTGACTAAGTAAATGGCGCTGGTTACTTAAATTATTTTGGTGTATTTATTCAGTCCATCTGAT
>JAPZEB010000023.1:26000744-26011379 GCA_029783705.1 Chaetodon striatus
ACCCTTTCAACACTACTACAAATGCAGCTGTAGCCACTATCTCACTATCACTATCCTCAGTCATATTTTAAGAAGCTTCAGCCACAAAATAAGCCTGAAAAGCTGGAAGTCAGACCAGAAACACAGAAAGTTGTTGCATAGAGGTGATAGACCGTCTCACCTTGTTGCATTGGTGTGAACTGGCAGGTTTTTAGAACGTTGCAGAACGGGGCATTGTGGGTAGTTGCCTGTTTCAGCTTGACATGTTGCGAATCTTTGGTCTACTCTGGGCTTAACTGCACTGGCTAGTTCTCAGAAGTGTTTTCAGAAACATATTGTAGTGCACTGTTTAGCTGTAAAATGAGACAGTTGGTTACCTGGCCACCATGTTGGATATAGTCCACTGAAGTAGCAGCTAAACAGTACACTTAAGTGTTTCTGAAAACATCTGAGGTGAGAAATAGGCAATGCATCAACAGAATCTTGATTCATATTTCATGAGTGCTGCCGAGTTTGACAGTTTGATTGACATGACATTTGCATTAGAGACTCCTCAGCTCTGATTGGTTGTTTTGTTTAAGTGCTGTAAGGCCATTAGAAGCACTACAAGACAATAGAGTAGGCAAAGGAATATGATTTTTTTAACAGATTATCTCATTTAGTGCATCTTAAATACAGAGAGTTTCAGCCAACATGAAAAAAGTTGCACTCTGACATCCTTCAGACAGGGTGGCCTCAGGGATGTTATAATGGTGACTCGAGCTATCACTCAGAATAACTCTCACTGCATCTTAAGTCGCACCTGTTGCATGAACTTGTGTGAACACCAGAGCTGACAGACAGTAAACACAGGCCGCACTGACTTTTCATCCTGAGCACAAACAACTCTTACCCAGCAACATGTTTTGCTCTAAAGCCAGGCCACTTAGGCGGCTTGATAGCATCTATTAATACGAACACCAGCTCTCACATTAAGGTGACTCATGTTTCTGTGAGGCCTCGCTGAAAATTTATGGTCATTTTGATCCTGGTGCACTGCGGTGGCCCAAGCAACACAACCCTGTTGAACCCATGCTGCATAGAGACAAGTGTAATGAGATTAGCCGTGCATGAGTGTGACTGTCGTTTGTGACGTTTCCTGTGCGTGCACAGCTCTCAGGCTCTGCAGTTCAAGTGACAAAATCACCGCGGTTAGGAGAGTGAGGATTACTGGGCGGGGTGATCGGGTTCACAGAGCGGCGAGCTCAGGGCAAGAGTTAGGCACTGCGCGGTTGTGCCAAAGGAAATGACATAAAATGTTAAGGATTTCTGGCTGTTTCCACAAAGAACTTCCTGCCTCTTTATGATATTTGTTGTGTCCTGTTTTGCACTGGGACAAATAGTTCAGCCTTAAGGCCATGATGTAATCTCCAGTGGTTTTTCTTTTTTTTTTTTCAGTATCTACCAGTCTTAAAGATTGTATCTTAACTGACCGTATTAACTACGGATTACATTGTTTTGATGTTTGCATAATCTGCTTCTTCTTCTTACTGCATGTCCTGGAATGCCAGATAAAGGGCAGAAACTCGTTGCTCTCGCTGAGGATCGTTAATATGGGCATATGACTACAGCTGGCGTGCCAACTTGTTATGAACGTTGGGGTGTGTCTACCACTTACGCAAAATGCGGCATGTCATGTGGCTGCATTCTGGCCTATTGAAGTTTTTGAACCTTTGGAAGCAGGGTGGGGGTGTCTGGCACCTACTTTTAAGGTGTATGGAGAAAGGAACGAAGTCTAAAGAGGTCAAAACTCCAGCAACAGTTGTAGTACACAGAACAACTTTATTGCAAGACCAACGTGTTTCCGCTTGTGGCCTTCATCAGGGTCATGACACACTTCAGATTGTGGCCTTCAGCTTTGGCTTGTGGCTATATAACAACTTAGAATGACTACAGACAACAATAATCAAGGGTTTTTTTTTTTTTTTAATTAAATCCATAATATAATAATTTGCTGACATTTGCAAACAGCTTCTATTTCTTTTGAAATTACAAATATAAGTAAAACAACATTTTATATTGTGTTATTTGTGTATAGTTAATACTAACACTTAGCAAGCTAACATCGAACCTAAGCATGACACCAAAAATTGTGCTTTGACTATGCCAACAAACAATCTGTCACCATGCTAGCTACGCTACACTGCTAGCTTCTTTCAGGCACTTATATTCAAAGAGGTGCAAACACTGGTTGATGATACTGTGGCTAGCTAGCCATGTTAGCTAACTGCTAGCAAGAGTGACCTGTAATTTAGTGAAGCAAAAATGCAGGATGGTGATGATTATTAAATGTAGTGACAGTGATATAATGGGACAATTTAGACTCAGTTTAGAAAGGAGCCTTGTGGCACTGAGTGTAAGAGGAAACTTTGGCCTAAAAACTATTGGGGGGGGTTGGGGTAGTAGTACCCCTAATATAGGTGTAAGACATTGAAATACTATCTCAAAATGTGTTTCATTGGAAAGACTGACCCCCAAAACTTAAGAAAAAACATCATATATGTAGGTGTTCATGGACCCGTCAGTATTAATCCC
The DNA here is from genome assembly GCA_029783705.1 of Chaetodon striatus. NCBI lineage: Eukaryota > Metazoa > Chordata > Actinopteri > Chaetodontiformes > Chaetodontidae > Chaetodon > Chaetodon striatus. The sequence goes on from JAPZEB010000023.1 coordinate 26,003,298, forward strand.
ATTTTTCTCCAAGGCTGGGCCCTTTTTGAGCGAGATTGACTGGGCTAATAGAACAACTCTGTTGCATCCTGAAGAAGGCCACAGGCCAAAACGCCTTGATCTTGCAGTGAAGTTTCTTTGTATACAGCAAGTGTTGCTGGAGTTTTGATCTCTTTCACATTTTTTAAGCTTAGCCTCTTATACGGTACAATTTATTTCACCATGTATAAGGAAGCAATAGAAAATAGCAGGTTAAGAAAGACGCACTTCTTCTTTAATTTAGCAGCGACTAATGTCAAGTTTTGCTTTCAGTAGTCAAAAACTCAGGTATTCAACTTTAGTATTTTACAAAACATTCAAGGATATGTGTTTGAAATGCAAACTACTTAACACATTGCAGTTTGAACGGGATAAAGTATTTAAGGGTGTTTAAAGATAAGATTAACTCTATTGATCTCTCGAAACAATCTGAGTCATGATCTCATGAGGTGGTCAGGCTCACTGCTAGTCCTTAGAGCCAGTGGCAAGTGTCCTTCCAATACAATTGGTGAAAATAATCAGAGTGATATCACTGTCTTTAAAAGGGCTGTGGAGCCTCATTATTTAAGCTAAGATAGCAAAATAGTGGTATCTTGTACAACTACACAACCTAAGGCAGTGGTTCCCAACTGGTCCAGCCATGGGGTTCAGATTTCTTCTTAGTCATTAGTTCAAGGTCACTACATAACACTTTTAAAATAAAAACTCAGCACCGCAAATTCACTGTACTTAAAAATACAGTGGGTTTTTTTTTTTTTTTTTTTTACAAACTGGACATTTTAGCCAATCACTTACGGTCCACTCAGAATACGTTCGTGACCCACTTTTGGACCATGACCCTCCAGTTGGGAACCACTGACCTTAGGCATTCATTGGTACCAACCCTGTCAGCATAGCTTGCCAGGAAGGAGGCTAAATAATGCTTCAAATTTAGGCTAAATTTTGGCAAGGGAACAACTGGCATGGTGTCTCTTAAACTCTCACCTCAACATATCTCAGTGAAAATGGGATCTATGGGTACCCAAGAGTCTCCCCTAAAATCTTGAGAAGGCTTGTTTCTGTAAATGTTTGGTTCCTTACAATCAATGCGGTCCTTCAAATTAAAGCTGTATTTTTGTCTTGAAAATGAAAAGGACAACCAGTCTATCTGAAGAACAATAAATCGTCTAACATGTATAGATACATAACACGTAAAAACAGGATTGTTGTGGAACTCAAAATGTTAATCGTACTAATATTAGTCTATAAACATCAGATAATTAGTAACATTAAGTGTAAAATAAGAAACAAAAGTATATCAGTATGCAATTCCTTAGCTCTCCATGCTGACATAGTTTTTAACTAGCCTATGTACTACAATAGCATGAGCAATTCCCTGACTTTCAGTCATGTCTTTCCCTTCTGGTGTGCCACCCCAATTTTTCAGTGTCCCCTTCTGGTCCCCCCCTTTGAAAAATTCCTGGTGGCGCCACTGCTAAGAGCATGCGTTGGCTAGAATACAAGCACGGACAACAGACACTGGCTCCACACGGAAAGTCTCTGGAAGCACCACAAGGTTTCGCCCTCAACACCCACCAGTCTGGCTCCTCCAGACACAGATGCGAGGACAAGGACACAACTATGATTCTGCTTGTCAAATCAAATCACTTCTGTCGACTTGACGTTAAACTGTTCAGAAGAGAGTTCTGCTCAGCCTCATGTTATCGACTGGATCAGAGCAGTTGTATCTCGCTTTGTTTCATCAGTGGGCACAATTATTTGGGCCTTTCATACTGCATCATGAGGGCATTTCTTGAGGGGGTATATTAAGAGGGGAAAAGCCACAGTTTATGACTCTGAAGGCATGAGATGACATTATGTTTGCACAAGACAGACCTCATGCCCGTTATGATCCATCTGAGTGCTCAAGGAATGCACAGTCTTTGGTTTTGGTTATGTCACGTCCTATTTTTCGGCACTTGCACAAATAAGTTAGTGAAACGGGCTACATTTTAATGGTCACAGTGTTGGGGAAGCTGCTTCTCAAGCAACCAAATACTTGACAGTGGAAGTAGGTAAACTACAGCACAGCTATCCTGGAAAGACATCTAGTTTGGTTAACTAAAGGTACTTGGAAAAAAGTTGTTCAAAGTACTTTGTGAAAAATTATGATGTTGACAATGTACATATGACATGAAATCACAATAAAATAAAATACAAAAAAGTCACATGCCACCTTAAAATGCCAGGCAATTGAGTCAAAAGTTCTCACTTGTTCACACGTCATACATTAACTAAAATAACAAAAAATAATAATAAAATAAATGAATGAAATACCCATGATTATTGGAAAAGTGCAGGAAATGTCAGCTTTGGTTTTGTATACAGTGTCCATCAGATAGATACCTGCCTTCCCTAAATTATAGTTCAGGTGAGCATAGGTGTTGTGTCAGTGATTAACTACACAAAAAATGGCAATAGGCAAATATCAATGTAGTTGAACTACAAGCAACCTACAGCAAAATGTAGTTAAACTACTTGTTTAATTACATTTAGTTCACCGCTTCCCAACAGTGCTGTACCTGGCACATTTGGTGTCCTAGGTGGCGCAACGTGATTTTGCCAAGTAGGACATGCTCATGGATCGACATCCCACGTGGCGTTCCTGGACCAACATTGCAATCAACCAATCACAGCCCTCTGACATCATCAGTGTGCTTCTGTTGGTTAGCTTGCTAACCAGGAAGGCTATGCAAGCGAGTAAACAGACTACAATATTGGCAAGTTAGCTAGCTAAATAGGTTAGGCTATGCTAATGAGTAAGCTCACCAATAGTCTAGAATATTGTTCACAACATTTAAAGTAAGAATAATGTCAATTTTCAATTAGAAAGACTTGCGATGGACACATTTTCCCTCCTTTTTCAACGCTTACTCAAAACAATTTTTTGCAAGATTGTGGCACCAATTTGTTTGTTCATCCAGGACCATCATCATCCTCTTTGACCTGCATAATTTTTTTTAAAGTTATTCCAAGAATATCATTCCTATGTTGATCCTGGATAGAATTGCTAATGTTTTTTTCAGAACCATCACTGCTATGTTGATGTAGACATAAACAAATTATCGAGAATACATGTGGCGAAAACTGAAAAATTACATTATCCTTACTCCTTGTTAGTGAACAATATTCTAGACTATTCACAAGCTTACTTGTTAGCATAGCATACCTACTTAGCAGGATAACTCCCTTACATTGTAGCATAATGGCAAGCTGACGTAGTAGCATAGCCTACTTAGATAGCAAGCTGATGTGCTTTAATCTAGCCTTTTGCCGAGCTTACTTGTTAGCATAGCTTATGCACTCAGCAAGCTAACTCAATAAACCTCTAGTAACTTATAAGGATTTTGTTCAGTGCTATTTTGTTCACCTTAACCAGCTTTAATAGAAGACTAGCTTAGCAGAAAAAGAAGCACAGGAGCAGCACACTGGTGATGTCAGAGATTTGTGATTGGTTGACTGCAGTGTTGGTCCAGGAACGCAATGTGGGGTGTTGGCCCAGGAACATGTGCTAATTAGCAAAATCAGTTGTGCGCCCTAGATGAGCTCCCCTTGGGGTCCTCCCTACTCACCCCTTCAAAAACGTATTCTTATTATTCTTATTTGTATTTAAAAGAAAAGGAGCTAATAACAGATTTGTACATTTAATGCCATTGTATTTATGTATAAAATAAGAGGTACTGTGATATCTGAACAGTCCATATTTTTATGTAAACTGTGCACACTATGTTGTGCCACATGCCCAAATCAATATTGACTTTAAAATAATAGAACATTTGTTTTTCTCCCCAGAAGAGCTGCTTTGAGTCTCCACCCACTCCAGCACCACCCGAGTTAAAAAGCTAAATTCTGGATTTTTGATTCAAAGTCACTCCGACAATTGTGCTACAGACCCTGAATACACACATATGCAGCCTGTTTCTATACTTTGCTTCAGACAATGAATCTCTTATCCTGCTTGATCAAGAGTCCAGACACAACATGCTTGCAAATGCAAAAACCACTTGATATTTAGATTAAGGATTACGACTTACTTGTCTCATTGCTTCTTCTAGAATTCAATGGAGTTCGCCATCATCCATAAGCATGCGAATTCCAGCTTTGGGGTAAAGCGATGAGGTCGCCTGTGGCTGCGCTGAGATGTTTTGCTTGAATGCTCCTTGACCTCGGACTGTCTGGAGACTCTTTGCACACTAAGCCATGCTTATTTGTAAACAGAATGCTTTGCTGAAGTTCTCCACGCTCACCCTTCAGCCTCTGAATAAGGCCACTTTGCACAAAGAGACCATTCTCACTGGTGTTTGGATGCCATTTCTGCTCTCTATACTTTATATTTGTAGTAGATGCCCTCATTTGCTTTGGATTGAGAAAATAGGAGTATTTTTTCGCATCAATCAGTAAATTGAGCACTAAACATTGTGACTGAATGACTTAAAGTTAGTCAGTTGCTTAGTAGTTTTCATAGTGTCCAGACCACCAACCTCACTGACAATACACCCCCTAAAATGCTGCATGAAATCAAACAAGATTGTAAACCAAAACTGGCATCAGACCTCAAACTCTTGGCTGTCACTAACTTTCTCACATTCTCCCTTGTGCTAGTCTGTTAACTTTCAGAGCTACCTCCTTAGGAAAACATGTTCATTAAATTCCCAGCAGGAGTCCCCTACGTGGGCTTCACCCTGTCATTGACAGATGCATGAATGACTCAATATGCGTCTGGATTTGTAACCTGCGAGGGCTTAAGAAAAAGCCTGGGAGACAATGGCAACTGAGGCAAAGCTGGAGAGCCTTCAGTCTAAACAAAATCTCATTGTTCCTGTTTTCCACAGTTAGGGGGTTAGGCATACCCCTGCCCACCCCCCACCCCACAACACTCCCAGAACCTCAGTCCGCTGTCCCACCCCAGTCTCTGTATTGCACTAGCTCTGAGTGTTGTTAGCGGGGCCAGTAATTAAACAGGGCTGCCTCTCAGTTTCTGCAGCTCCATGGGGGGAGTCCCTCCATGAAATGCACTCCTCATTCTGAGTCCAGACGGCAGCTGATGAGGGATTATCTGCTGGCAGAGGCATGGCATACTCCCCACCATAATCTTCAATTAGTTCAGTTCACGGTGATGTGTTGGGTGGACCTGCCACTACCTTTCCCACGGCTTCTTCATAAACACTGATCCAATGTTTTGAAAAATATACAAGATATAGCTTTTGGGTTTCCTACAAAGGGTGTCAGATCAGAAGGACAACCTATACTCTGTTACACGGGCCAGAATTAAGACGCAAATCACAAATGGTGTTAGGGTGGTGTTTTACACCAGTTGCCTTTGGCAGAGACGAAAGAACCCTAACTAGATATCTAATCAAGAACAAAAAGAAAAAGCACATGGAAAAGACATCACCGGCCTCCCAATCTCAGCTAATATGGCTCAAGTTACGTTGCAGCAGCTACCTTAGACTCTCTGAGGTAAAGCCTTATAACAGGCATGTTTCTCTGTTCCTTTATGTCTTGGTCCATTTACAGTTTGAACAACTGAGAATTCAAAAGACGTGTCTCATATTACAAAAAAAGAAAACCCGTTAATTACTTTGACTGAAAGATTTTTCCAAAAGCCCAGGTTGGAGTTTTAAAACAGCGTCCAGCGACTTGATGAAATACAATACTCAATGCACATACATAGTTCAAGAGCACCACCTTTGGCTGTTTAAATATACTTCCAATACACAATGTTTCAAGGGCATACAACTAGGATCATATCTAATGCATACAATTCAAACTCATTTGCAGCAAATTAGAAAATAGATTTATATTACAATTATATTCAAGAAGCAAATATGAAATCATTGTGCTATTTTCCTACTTAATCAGCAAGTAAAATTATTATCCACTCATATTATCAGCCAGGCTGATATTTACCAGCAGCGACAGCAGGGTTGGTATTGTTTTCTTGTTACCACCTTGTGAGTCTGTGTGTGTTTGTGTGTGTGTCATCATGGCAAAATGTGGCCCTGGAGACACCCACAATATTGGGAACAACCACTGAAGAGGTTTTGAGTACTCTGCCAGGAGTTTATATGTCTGTCTGTCTGTCTGTCTGTCTGTCTGGGAACAGGTTTTGTTTATGTGATAGCATCACAACTGTGCAAGATACAGTCAAAAACTTTACAGGTGTGTACTTAAGATCACAATGAAGTTTGAGGCTGGGTGTGGTCTGAGCAAAGGTGCAGGGGTGTACACGCACACACAAACTGTTTTCCCCTTGCCCACATTTGTTTTAAAGAATCAGTGGGGAGGATTTAGGGGGATTTAGTGGCGTCTAGTGGTGAGGATTGCAAATTGCAGCCAGCTGAATCTTTGCCCAGTTAGAATTCCGTCAGTGTTCATTGTTGAGGAGGTTTTTACTAGGACCCGAGGTCTCGTCTTCTCCAAAGCAAACAAACCAGGTGATGAAAACCGGTAAAAACACTGACTAAATCACTGTTTCGCCTGTGCTGTTGAGCATTTTGCAGACAGGCTGCTAGCCCAGCACCTGCAAGCGGGGGCTCACTTTTATGTCTGATAACTTAAGATCTAGACAGGAACAGGAACAGACCATTCACACTCACATTCACATGTACGGACAATTTAGAGTCACCAATTAACCTGCATGTCTTTGGACTGTGGGAGGAAGCCGGAGTACCCAGAGAAAACCCATACTGACACATGGAGAACATGCAAACTCTGCACAGAAGAGCTCCCCTGCTCTGGGGTTTGAACATCCCACCCTGGGTTAAAACAAGGAACCCTCCACCACGCCTAATTTAAACCAATAAAAACATAAAGCAGTGTCACACAAAAGTATTTGTTTTTCTGACACACGAAAATACAAATGGTCCTATCAGGAGCTAGTTTGTTCATTCTGGGCTACTGCATAAACACGGTGGTGCATCATAGCGATCTCCATGGATGAGGTCCCTCTCCCTATGTAGATATAAACTACTCATTCTATAATAATACTTATTTTATTTGTATAGTACTTATCTAAACAAGGTTATAAAGTGCTTCACAAAGCACATCAAAATAAAACAATAACATTACAATATTTTAAAAAATGTCAAGAGCGAAGAAAACTCAGAGGCAAAAACAGAACAAAGTAAAGTAACAAAAACCCAACTTTTCTTATTTTCAGATGATAAGGCACTAAAGCAAACATGCTTATTATATTTTCTTCCATTTCTGCCAATATATCCCCCTAAATTCTTCACACTGGACCTTTACGTCGTAGATCAGCATCGCAAGTGGTGTGATCGCATTGCAAGATGGTCTATCTAGTTGTTAATATCTTAGTACTACAAGTGTTTTGCAATACTCAGAGCTCCAAAAACATTTCCATTTTAATAATTTATCTTTCATCAGGCATCTCAGGTTCTGGGGGCGTGCATGTTAAAGTGAAACTGGGTCTGTATTAAATGAGCAGCAGCAGTGTTTGGAGAGAAACATAATATTTTGTTGAACTAGTTCTCACTGCTTTAACATTGCTTGAGAATATGTTGGAAAGCATTGGCTCCTGTACTTAATGTCACTCATAACGCTCTAATGCCAAGAGGCTGTTAAACTGTGAGGCAATATAGGGCCTTTTGGTACATAAAAATAATATGATAGGGATCAATAGCTCCATCATGTCCGTGCGAAGGTTATCTGATCCACTCGTCAGACGGCCGAGTGACAGCCAAAGAGGTTGGACAAGGAGGTTGTGAAATGAACCCTTCAGCCACTTCTCCGTCTCCTGGTTATGAGCTTGTTTTCCATGGGAAGTCACCAATGAAACGTCTGAAAAACCTAGAAATCGTCTCATATATAAAAAGGGCAAATCCCAAGTTCTGTGAAAATAGAGGCTCCGAAACCAGCATTGTCTCAAAATGAAATCAAAGCGGGGCGTTGGTGGCTTAGTGGTAGAGCAGGCGCCCCATGTACGAAGGCTATTGCCGCAGCGGCCCGGGTTCAAATCCAGCCTGTGGCCCTTTGCTGCATGTCACTCCCCCACTCTCTCTC
>JAPZEB010000023.1:26017662-26028074 GCA_029783705.1 Chaetodon striatus
TCTTCCAGAAATATATATATATATATATATATATATATATATATATATATATTCTAAAAATAGTCATGAATAAATACAGCTGGGCACTGTAGATTTTAGCTAAGGTTTGTCAAACAGGAGTAAAAAGTGTTTTTGTTGGGGACTATTTTATTCTGCAGATTCAGGGCACCAGTGAGTGTTTAGGCCAGCAGCATGGTGTATGTGGGATATTTTCAAAATAAACTACAGTGCCCATGTTTATCGTAATGAAGTGATGATGTCATGCAGTGCAACAGTGTGGCTCACTGATGTCTTCTGAATTGTAAAACAAAGGATGTCCATAGCACGGAGGAATAAGATATATCAGACTACACAGGTAATACTTATGAGCACTGTGGGATCAATTCATTGTTAGTTTTGGTCTTTTCCTGGGAATCGTTAACAATAAGAAAGATATTGAATATAGTATAGAGTCACCACACTTATCCATTAACAGTGGCTGGAGAAATCTGACCGGGGAAAGAAAACACTCCTTGTCTCCAAAGACTCAAGCGCTCTTAAGCAAAAGTCCTGACAGCTAATGTTCCTAAGGAGGAGTGTGGTGACCAGCAGACTGTGGTTGTGCATAAGGTCCCTGAAGTAATGCAGGGTACTAATAAAAAACTACGCTGCTCTGCAAGGTTTAAAAAGTTTCCTCCACGCAATCATGGACATGAATGACATTTCCTCTCAGGGGAATAATCAGATCGCTCAGTGCATTTGTGATTATTATTCAGTTTGTGTAAGTAGCGCACACTACTATATATTCCAGATTTTAAACGTCAACCCGCGCACTATGAGAGGAGACAGGTTTGACGATTCATTCCGGCCCAGATCGGCCTGAGATTGTACAATTAAACAGAGTATTTACATATGTTTGATGTTTAAGTGCTTTGTGTAACATGCTAAAACAGAGCCCGGTGCTATAATGCACTTTGACTCGAAGCAGTGGGCACAATGTCTATCTTTGATCAAGCTCTTTTTGAATCTTAATAGGGGTACTGTTACTGTACAGTGATACGCCTGGTGGGACCGGGAGCGTGGGGTGTCCGAGCCAGACACTGTTTCAATCACACGGCAGGGCTGGAATTGGAGGAGATGTGTTCCTCTGAATCTAAAAAGTGGTGTGCAATCAAGAGTCAAGAGCCCCCCCCCTCCACTTCTCCTGCTCCTTACACACTCACTTGCACACACACACATACACAATCCAGTTGGCAATCCAATCCACTGTAGTGTTGGCTGTAGTCAGGAAGTGCTAATGAAGTTATTAATGATATTCATGTGTGCGGTGGCGTGCGAGCAGGGACTGGGCCTCCATTGGCCAGCTGGTAGATCTGTCTCAACTTTGGTTGATGGTGATTAATAAAGTGGGGGAGAAAAGAGAGAAAGAGACTTTCACTCTTGTCACGTAAAAACCAGCAGAGAGATACTGCAGGCACATGACGAGCAAAGACTGAAATAAAATTTTAACAATAAGGGAAATGCTCATGAGATTAGGAGTCCTGCAACTCACTTTGATTGCACTTGATGGCTGTTTTGGACCGTTACCACTTTTAATTATTTCCTTTTGTTTAAATGAGTGAAAGCCATGATCCGTGCGAACAAAAACTATCAGACACACTCTGCTGTAATACAGGATGACTAACAGATACACAAATAAACTGTTTCACCGCCGTTCACATCATAACAGTCTGGTTTTTGTCCACGGTGTTAAAACACTCCGTTATCGCAGTGGTAATTTTCAGCCGCGAGTCACTCCTGCAAAGATGGCAGCAATTAAGATGGCGGAGGGACTGGGGGGACAGTCAGACCCCGGCTCCACGCGGGCCGGATCCACTGGCTCCACTACTGTAGAAAGTAAGTACCTCCTTGCTATGCTGCCTCAATGCTTGTCCAACAACTCCCTCTGCTGGGTGTCCACACTACTCAGAGTCAAGGACCGGCTCAGTTTAATCAGACTTCTAAAAGGTTTCATGCACAGAAAGAGTGCAAGTCCATGATCAGCGCCGCTTTGTAGCATGTCTTCCTAGTCTTTTTCTGTTTTAGTCTTGAATCATATGTCTTGTAAAGATTAAGAATCACTTAAAAATCACTAGACAACTAACTTCATGCTTTTTTCTCGCACGTTTTATTGTGACAGTTGACTGAGGGAGACAGAAAATAGACTGACTCAAAATGGCACAAGCTCATTGTGGAGGATTTTGTGCTGCATACTTTGTCTCCATCTACTGGGAAGACTCAGCTGTCACTTTGTATTGCAAGTTTATTCCAGTGTCTTCCAGTGACAGCTCATACTTCAATACACTGTGGCATCTAAATGTGAATTTTTACTGCAACGAGACACCAGAAAATAAGACTTTGGGTCACTTTAGGCTTTGCTGATAATGTTGGCAATATTTGGGAAGATTACACTTGGCAGCATATTCTTATGTCAAAACAGGAAAGTGATGCTGAGCAGATCACATCACACAGAGCACTTTCTTGAACAGTGTTTCAGACACATCACGAATATGATATATCAAGAGAGGGGGACACATTAGATTATTATGTACTGAGCTGATTCTTCGACATATTGCTCAGATTTATTACACCACACACAGATGGGCAGTGATTCCCAAAGACATCATCATTCGGATGGCTTCCTGATGACAGCGGTCAAGTCTGAATTTCACACAGGAGTGCCAGGATCCAACCACCCATTAACCACCAATATATCCCTCAATATATTTAATCGCTTGGTTATGACTGATTTATCTGTCCGACAGCATGCGGCGCCAGCACTGTGCACGTTTGGGAGCCATTATTCTGTTCAAGCTAAATGAAGATAAAGGAAAGACAAATTTATTGCCCTACTGCACCATCGGTCGAGAGAAGGAGGAACTGCATTGTCCACGTTTGCTATCTGCCACTTTCTGTGAGCTTTCTGTGCGTCTGCGTCTCTGCCAAGCGAGCGTTCGCTACAAATTCCACTAGATTCCAGTAAGTGGTGTCAGACAGCTTTCCTGGGCTTAACGGGAAATCTGTCTTTGGGGTGCAAGATTATAACCTCTGCAAACCGCTGGTCAATGGAAAAGTCCTAATCCACTCATAGGCCAACCACTCCCGAGTGTAATATTGGCTCCAGGAGATATGGAGGTGGCCGATTTGACCAAAGACAAATAAATTCTGTGAAGAATAAAATAAATACTCAGAAGAACAGCATGTGGGGAACGGAAGAACATTTCAGTCTCTGTTTTCTTACAGTCACTTTTGGTTATGTTACGACTGAATTCGGAGACCAGAGAATGCTGCTGTGAAGATGTGGGCCCACTCTGTCCCCTCTGATTAGCCTGAAATCACAGCTAACTCCTAAATACTGACGCATCGACTTCTGCTCATTAACTAATTACAAATTACAGTGTGATCTGGTAATTCTTAGTCACTGAAACATCTTCCACATAAATAGCTTTTATAGGAGCATGACACTGCCATTCCACTCTGACAACAGCCTCTCATCAGAAGCTGATAATGACTTTTACTCTTGCACTTGGCCTAATTGTTATAGTCAAAACAAAGGAGACGTTCTTTGAATTCTCAAGGGAACGCATGTAGTAAAAAAAGTGTTGCACCGCAGCAAAATAAAACCAAATGGGAAGCCTTTCATGTCTCTGCAGCTTTAGTTTACAACGGGGTTTACGCTATGACTGAAAATATCATTGTCATGCTGGTGGCGGCTGAGGTAATGGCTCCGGCCTCAGTGTGGAGGATGGCTCCCCTTCTGTGTCCGCCAGCCGTTGTTGTCATCTTCGCCCAAAACTCTGACACCAGACAAAAGGAACTGAGGACGACGTGAAGGAGACGTGCGGAGGCAGAAAACAGGATCCCTTCAGAGCGACCACAGTCCAAGCCCAATGGAACATTAAAGTGCCCTTTGACCTCTGCTGTCAAACAACCCAGAATGCTCTCTGTTTGCAGTTTCAGTGGAGTCGAGCCTGCCGGCAGGGAGCTTACGGTTTGGCAACACCGCCTGTCACTCTTCTGTCTCCACGGAAATGTCTTCTTCCTCTACGCGCCGAGGGGAAGCTTGAGGGCAGACACCCAGACCGACAGACAGACAAACCGCAGGCAGCCCAGCGCTGTGGAGTTGAAATAGCAGTCACTTCTCACAGGAAGTCATTGCTCACTGGGATGCTTCACTGCTCAGACACAACAAAGTGGGCTTTTACAGACCAAAACACACAGGAAGAAAAGTGTGGGGTTAACCGGAGGCCAGGAGCAGGATGAGAGTTGAAATAGAGTTTGTGTTGACTGTACATGCAAATTGTGTGGGATTCAAGTCCTTCGAGCAGCTTGGAAAGAGATGAAGCTGAAGTAAACAATCCTAATAGACAAATAGCCCCAGATAGTGCAGTCATAAGGAGTTCATTTCTATTTTGGAAAAAAATGGCTCATGCAAGTCTTTGTGCGGTCTGGTTGCCCTTTGCAACATATTAGGATGCAAACTGATAGCCGGTAAGCTGTCAGTATCTTTACACCAATGTCACCAGGATGACGTCAAGTACGTTTATTGTTCTTGACAATTTAAGTGATTCTGACTGCGACCCTCCTGACCCGGGACAATTTAACTGTCTTTCCAGCATTTCCTCTCCTCTGGCTGCCTCCTTATCCACTGTCCGGCCTCTAAGCACTACAAGAACCTCCCTGACCCAATTTAGATGTCAGATTACTGTTGTGGAGTCAAACAGGCAAACAAGCAGTGTGTGTGGCTGTGTAACGGATCCATCTAAACATTCCACTGTGTAAGTGAGGCCCAGCAAGGCTAACTGCGTAGCTGACACAACAAAGGGAACCTGTGTTTGTCAAGCAGCCTGAAGCCAGGCCCAACCCGAGGCTGGCAGAGAAGCCCAGGACACTCTGAACTCACCTGAGGCTGGATGTCCAGCTCAGAGACACGACGCTGACATACACACAGATAACAAATGTGGGCTGTATTCACATGTTAGGGAGGGAAGACTGGCTTTGATTTGCTTTCTATATTGAATCTCATGATATATTTTGTGTCTTTTATGTTGTTAGTCTGTAACTCCTTGTCACCGAGGGAAATTCAGTTGGGATTAATAAATTGTGTGTTCGGTGACGTATTTTCAAATAATGAAAAGAGGCTAAGAAAAGTATCTTTTGCTGAGAGTAGAGAGAAGAGGGCTAATGACATCTGAGGTAAAACAAAACTGCATTGCGGATAATAAAATATGAGTATAACGAGAATGACGTTCTGTACAATTTATCTAAAAAGCTTTAATCTTCATGTGCCCAGTTGAGATCTGGCGTTAAACCATTTGATGCTGAAACTGGACAATATGTCAGCCTGGAAGCAGAACACTGGACTTGTCCGATGTGTCATCATATAGAATATAAGTTCCTTTTTTTCTATTGATCTTTTAACTTGGAGACGCTGCATCACAGTATTTTGCTTAGTGATACAATAACAGAAGAAGACTGAGACGGCCGTTAGCGTTTAAAGGAATACTTCACCATCCGAATGACCATTTGTATGTGATGAATTTGTGAAGAATACTGTTTTTCTCGCCAAACAGTCAGCCATGTCCTACTGGGAACTGAACTACAAGTGAAACTTATCTATGCTCTCTTCAAAGCCAGACTCCATTGACAAAACCAGTAATTTTAATTACTAAACACGGGAGCTGCTGGTCACACAATGACACAATCTACCAAACTAATTGAGGCAGCAGTAGACCAGCAGCTCCCGTGTTTACTAAGGTAAAATTACTGTTTTCATCAAATGACTCTGGCTTTGAAGAGAGCAAAGGTAAGTTTTACGTCAAAGTTCAGTTCTCCGTCAGAAAGTGCTGAAAATACGAGATAAATGAGACTTGGATAATGTGCAAATTATGTGAGTTTGTAAATGGATGCTTCTTTGTTTTTGGATTTGGTTTTGATTTTGAAGTCAACCAATAAAAGCCTGTGAAATGAGGAAAAAGGCCTTAATCATGATAAATGTTTGGCTTATATCAAAAGTGGTTTCTTTCTTTCTTCTTTTGCTACTAGATCATTTGAAAGGACGGATGTTAAGATACCATGTCGCATGAAATGTAGATGTAAATATAATTTCAGAATTGATGAGTAGGACAATTCCTTCCCAAGGCATCAAAAACAGCTGCTTTATCATGCACCCTTTAGCGTCTTCATGAGATGCACCTAGCTTTCAAGTAGCGTAAACCCAAATAACAACATAAAGAACAAGAAAGTCTTCAGAGAGTGGGAGAAGAGGGAGGTGAATGGGTCAAAAAGAGGAGACTGCAATTCATGTCCCATGTTAAACCTAAAGCCAGTAACATCATATAATGTACGTACAGTGGGACACTGATGTAACTCACATACGTATTTACGTCATGTTAGGTCACATAACAACATACTTGTTTTAAGTCCAAAATATGATTTTTTTTCTAAACCTAACCAAGTAATTTTGTTGCCTAAATCTAACCACGATTATTCCACAACATTAACCACGTGCTACAATGTATTTCAGCTGTGCGTCACATTGAGACGCTAAAGGACACCCTGTGCATCGCTATCCGACGCCAAGAGGAGTGACAAAGCATTTGATGACTTGGGAATGAGAACTGGTTCCGCCTTATGAAAAACAAACCAACCTTAGTCAAAGTTCACTTACTTTTATGTTTCAAACCTTGCGGATATTAACTCAGTTTCACACGTTACTTTGTCTGCTGCACATCCTCTACATACTGCTACCTCTAACACCTAGTTAATGGCAGACAGCAGCAAGCGCTGTGCTTACCACAGCAGCTACAGACTCAACTGACGTCACACACAACATGGCAACATACCAGCTTATTCCAGAGCTTTCAACTGCATCTCATGGTCTTCCTAAGTGGGTGGACAGTAGATCACAGGATTTCAGGGATTCTCACCTGTGAACAGACGATTTCTTGTCGAGTAATTGGTGTTATTATACGATATTTTCTTCCAATAATAAAATAAGATGTAAAGAGGAGAAAAACATTCTTGAACTGTTTTGTGTAACTGGTGAAAGTTACAACAACATAACAAAATGTACCAGCTATTTCATGTGCTTTAAACCTGCAGGGAGAAATATAACCATTGCATAACAGGAAATCTTGGCATGCGCCACGTTGCGATTTGAAGGATGATTGGTCGAGCTAATTGCTCCCTTATATCAACAGCAAATCTAGCTTGAATATCATTTCACATCAGCCCTCCTGAAAAAGGCAGCACTGTAAGGAAACATTTTTGTGCCATTTCTTTATACCGCAGTCTATCAGGCCGGTATTATTAGGCCTCACTATTCAGCTGCCAAGCCATCAGTGAGCAGAAGTGAGCGCCACAGATGGCCTTTACATATTACATACCCAGTGTTTGATGTCAGGATGGTATATGAAAAGACACACTGACAGTGCCAAAACAGGAAAACCGCGTTCTTATATCCAAACATATCAGGCCATTGGTATAGAAACCTCAATCTGCCAAATGCAATGCTGAAGATAAACAGCATGGATGGATTGAGGGGAATGGCATATGCAGAAACGGATCGGATTGAAAATAGCCAAATGCTTAAAAAAAAAAAAAAGTTTTACATTTAGCTGATGCACTCATCCAGAGTGATTTATGTTGGGTTCATCAGCGGAATAATGAAATTCTAAGAAAATTAAAAGCAAGCAAGAGCAGGGCCTGCTCTCTCTGAACCTGATCTGACTTTAAAAAAATAAATAATTGCACATGTAATGTATGATGTGATTTAAGACAATAAAAGATATTGCTCTTTTGAAAATGCCTTTTGTTCATTTTGTAAAGACAGTCTGGAGTTCATTGTTTATCCGCCTTTTTTTTTTTAAAAATTATTATTAACCTCTCTATGACTGAGCAGAGAGTGAAAGCGAGGACAACAATCTTTCACTAGCTTCGTGAACTTGGTGTACCAGCTTCTTCCCGACAGCAGGTTTGTCTTTGTGACTGCCATTGTTAAGGAAATGAAATATAGCACGACTAATATCTCTGTGACCCTGACAGGAATGCCAAAACACTATCACATGCCTGAGGAGAAAACACGGGGCGAAATGTATCAGGTGCATTTCTGACATTCTAGTTGATTTCTCAATGAACTTGGCCCCTGTTTTCCGAGTGCGACCTGAGGCCAAGCCTACCCGGTTTGTGTGCGTCTTCACAAAAGCGAGCCTCAGAGTGTGCTTGAATGGCAAGGGGACGGAAACGAATGCTGTTTGAGCTGGGTGCAGTGCAAACACAGACAGTGCATGGGTCATTGTGTGAGACAGAGCGGAGAACCAACGACCCACTCGCACTGCAAACACTCCCAGCTGTTCAGAGTGAGGCTTGCATGCGTGTGTGTGCGCGTGTGCACGTTTCCATGCACTTGTGCCCGTCCATAGCTGCGGTCAGATACAAATATGGAGCCACACCTTATGTCAATGCTCTCTGTTTAACTTTCACAGGTATGTAAACTCCAACGCCAAAGCATGCATTTGATGTATCCGCAAAGTTTACCCAAAAGGGGAGGAAAGTTAATACCTAATTCAGTTTTGCAATGTTATCTCATCCATATTCCTGCCTATTGAGGCAAAACATGCTCAGAACATTCACTAATAGCTCTCAGCCAATGAGACCAATATGCGCTGGAATCAATGATGCAAGATGGTTATTTAAAGAACTATAGGCCATCTTGGAGTGCTAAGAGCCCTCTGAATGTCGTAAAATGAACCTCAAACTTACTGTTTTATGTCGTTTATGCTTTATTAATGCCTTTTTTTCATAGCTGAGCTGCCATTTTGAAAACAAAACAGCAATTATCCAGTTGAGTTGTTGCTTCTTGACTTAGGGAACATGTCATGATATCAATATTTCAGATGAAATCCCGTCCAAAGTGCCAAATTGACGAGGACTCTGCCTGTTCTCAGACCCTTTCTCATATCCTCGGGCTTATTAGAGGCCAACAGAGAGTATTGCTTGTGTTCGCTCCACTGCACACAAGGTCTGGGGCCTTTGCTACAGACACAAGCCATGTGTCTGTCAGATTTTATTGTGAATGTAAATGCCTGGGTTCCATTCTCTGACCAAGGAGACCGAATGTGGTCTGTGCTTTTGTTTTATTGTAACATCAGTCTTTTTTTTTGGGTTGTTGTTGTTTTTTAGTGATGAAATACACTGTTTCTGTACTTAGTGATCGCTGCCCTTAGCTTTGCTTCTCATCTTCTAATAATTTCAACTGGGCTGTAAAAGCAATGTACCCTGTATTCACTGTCCACAGCATGTTCCTAAAACAGAACACATAGGCCCCTTGGTAGACGTCCCATTCAATCTCACAAGCACATCTGACAACCACAAACTGTGGTGCAATAGTCTCCTGTTTATTTCAATTCAAGCACCTGCGTATTAATCAGTTCTTTAGAGCAGTCAGGCCAGTCATTTCAGTCTGGGGCTTCATTATAGAGAAATACCCTAACTGCTTGTCCTATCTTAACTTAAAGGTCCAGTGTGTAGGATTTAGGGGGCTACATTGGCAGAAATGGAATGTAATACAATAAGTATGTTTCATTAATGTATAATCAGCTGAGAATGAGAATCATTGTGTTTTTGTTACCTTAGAATGAACCGTTTATATCTACATAGGAGTGGGTCCTCATCTATGGAGACAGCCATGTTGCACCAGCATCTCAGGACAGACTAACCAAACACTAACTGCTTTATTTAGTGTTTTTACCGATTTAAATCACCAGGTCCATTTGTTTTGGAGAGGAAGTGATCTCTGAGGATAATTTGGCTCCTGGTAAAAACGTCCTGAACAATGACCACTGAAGGAATCCTAACTGGGAGAAGTTTCAGCTGGTTGCAATCTGCAAGCCTCACCACTAGATGCCACTAAATGCCCCTAAAGCTTACACACTGTGCCTTTAATTTTCAAAGACAGGGAAAAAGTAATCTTCCTATTATAGAAGCGAGTCTTAAACTCATGAATCATGACAAGGCGAAGGCTGAGCCAAAGGCAAAGCTTTCAGTTTACTGGTCTATCTACGTCCCAACCCTCACCTGTGGTCATGAACTCTGGGTAGTAGCCGGAAGAATGAGATCGAGATACAAGCAGCTAAAATTAGTTTCCTCCGTGGGGTGGCTGGGCTCAGCCTTAGAGATAGGGTAAGGAGTTCTGAAATCTTGAGAGAGCTCGGAGTAGAGCTGCTGCTCCTTTGCGTCTAAAGGGGTCAGTTGAGGTGGTTCGGGTACCTGATCAGGATGCCTCCTGGGCATGTCTGGATGGTAGGAGGCCCCAGTGCAGACCCAGGACACGCTGGAGGGATTACATATCTCATCTGGCCTGGGAACACCTTGGGGTCCCCCAGGAGGAGCTG
>JAPZEB010000023.1:26028174-26043218 GCA_029783705.1 Chaetodon striatus
TAGCTTCTTAAAATATGAATGAGGATAGTGATAGTGAGATACTGGCTACAGCTGCATTTGTAGTAGTGATGAAACAATGAAAACAGACACACAATGAGCATCAGATGGACTGTATTCAGAATAAATACGCCACAATAACATAAGTAAGCAGAACCAATTAGTTACTCGATGAGCACATGCAGCGAGCAGCAGCAGTGACCTACTGTCTGACACCGGCACACCCTGAGGACAGAAACAGAGGGCTCGGCGTGGATGGAGCGCCAGCAGGTGGACTTCACTACAAGCTGATTCTAAAACCAGCCGCCGATGTTTTGTCCAGCTGAGTTGCAGGTGACACCATCAGCCAGGTTGAGTCGAGCTCAGACTAGACAGTTCACACCGCTGCAACTTTTGTCTGCAACATTCTAAAACAGTTTCATCTCATTGTGAATCTTTGGTCTAAACTGGGCTTACGGCATCCACTGGTACCAACCATGTCAGCAAAACTTGATGGGCATGGGGCTGAATAAAGCTCCAACAGCTAAATTTGGCTACAATTTGGCTAAAGGAACAACTGCCATTTTCAGAGGGGTCCCTTGAACTCTCACCTCAAGATATCTAAGTGAAAATGGGTTCTATGGGTAAACATGAGTCTCTCTTTATCTTAAGAAAGCTTGCTCACAATAAATGTTTTGTTCTTTACGCTCAATGTATTCCCTCAGATTAAAGCTCCATTTTTTTCTCTTTGAGGAAAAAGACAACAAGCCTATTTGAAGAACAATGAGTCGCCTACCATGTACAGATACAACACATTAACACAGGATTGCTGTGGAACTGAAGATGTTAAAATGTGAAAATCAGATAATTAGTAATATTAACAGTAAGATGAGATACAAAGTGTATCAGTATGCGATTCCTTAACTCTCCATATTGATGTAGTTTTCAACTAGCCTGTATACTTCAACAGCACAATCGAATTCCTAAAATTCAGTCATGGCTTTTGGTTTTGGTGTGCCACCCCAAGATTTTCCGTGGCCCATCTGGCCACCACTATCAGAAATTTCTGTGGGCGCATCACTGCCCCCTGCTCACAGTCTTCATGCTATGCTAATCTAACTACTACCACTCCCACTCACTGCAGCTACAGTGTTGTGTAAAAGAATTCACCCTCCTCGGCATTTTCCCTGTTTTACTGCCTTACTGGAATTAAAACTGATTTTGGGGGGGGGGTTGTTTCACTTGATTTACATATCATGCTTACCATGTTGAAGATGCAATATACATACATAAAAACAGAAAACCTAGAGCCACCATCTGCAGCAATTACAGCTGCAGGTCTCTTGGTGTATGCCTCTATAGGCTTGGCACATCTAACCACTGGGACTTTTGCCCATTCTCCAAGGCAAAACTGCTCCAGCTCCTTCAAGTTGGATGGGTTCAGCTGGTGTATCGCAATCTTTAAGTCATACCGCAGATTCCCAGTTGGACTGAGGTCTGAGCCATTCCAAGAAATTTAAATGTCCCCCCTTAAACCACTCGTATGTTGTCCTGCTGGAGGGTGAACCTCTATCCCGGTCTAAAGTCACTGGAAAATTGAAACAGGAATTCCTCAAGGATTTTCATGCATTTAGCACCATCCATCATTCCCTGTATTCTGACAAGTCCCTGCTAATGAAAAAAATCCCCATAGCATGTTGCTGCCACCACCATGCTTCTTGCCTCTTAGAATGATGAGAGGCGAGAACATTATATTTTCCTTGATGGCCAGCAAGTTAAAATTTAGTCCCAACTTACCAGAGTATTTTCTTGTATTTATCTGAAGAGTCTCCCACGTGCTTGTTTGGATATCTCCAAAATTCACGTTTTCTTATTTGGTCTCTTTGTTGTCTCTCTGATTAATGCTCTCCTTGCGTGGTTTGTGAGATCTGGTGGGCGGCCCTCTCTTGGCAGGTTTGTTGTGGTGCCAGATATTTTTTTTTTTTCCATTTTGTAAAAATGGATTTAATGGTGCTCCGTGGAGTATTCGAAGTTTCAGATATTTTTCTTTTTTGTAACCCAGCCCTGACCTGTACTTCCCAAGAACTTTGTCCCTGACCTGTTTGGAGACCTCCTCGTTCTTCATGGTGCAGCTTGCTTGGTGGTGTTGCAGACTTGGGTGTTTTAGAACTGGCATATGTATACTGAGGCCATGTGACACTTAGATTGCACATGGGTGGATTTTATTGACTAATTATCTGACATCTGAAGATAACCGGTAGCACTAGACCTCATTTAGGGGCTTTAGAGTAAAGGATGTGAACACATAAGTGTACACATTTTTCAGTTTTTTATTCCTTAAAAATTTTAAGGCTTCTTTCTCTCATTTCACTTCACCATTTCTGACTACTTTTATATGAAATCCTAATAAAAATCCCCTTAAATTGCAGGTTGTCATGCAACAAAATAGGAAAACAGCCAAGAGAGGTGAATACTTTTGCATGACACTGTATATATTTACCAAACAAATGCGAGAGCGGCACTGATCGTCTTATCTAAGCCTCAGCAGGAAAGCAAATGATCGTCAAACTATTTCTTTACTGATTAAAATAAAGATGTTTTCTACTGTGTTGTGTTCTTTTTGAATTACTCTTCTCCTTGTGTGTGTGTAAATCGTGGCAGCCATGTATTAAGGATGATAAATAACTAATCAATTTCTTCTCTCAAACAAATCCAGCATCAGGAGGAGCGAGGCAGTCTCCATTCATCGCTGTCACATACTGCAACAGAGGACCCATCACATGCCCAGAGGACAAAACAAAGCAGCTGACTCCAGCCATATGTCTATCAACCCACACTTTGTTCTCTGATTTTCTGATTTTGTTTACCTTTTGACTTTCTATTTTTATGTCACAAAACCAGACAGTCACTCTCTGCCCAACCAACCTGGCAGCAGCAGCAGCAGCAGCAGCAGCAGCCGTGTACCTTGCCAGTGCTGGTCACCAGAATCAGCAGGAGCACGCCTGCCAAAAAGTGCCATCGATTTCTGCTGCGGCTCTGAGCTACGTTAAGCTGGGTCCCAGGTCACAGCTCAACAGCTCAACGCCTCTCTTTGGTTTCTCTTTCACAGCAGACTGAACCGGGGAGCCCAATGCCAGCTGGCCTGCCCCGAGCTTTTTTACCCAGATACTCCATCAAAGTGCAGTGTGGTAATTAGACAGGGTTAACGCCAAGGCACGCCACAGGTGCCTATTTATTAGGTTGATTATCAAGTGTCCCGCAGCAAGAGCCACTGAATAGGCTCAGGTATCTCTTTTGTTGTTTTGCATACATGACTCTGTGCTTTTTTCTGCGGCACATATTTTAGCATATTCCTCCCATTCAAAGGAGTCAGTTCATTCATCTCTCAGCATCGGCTTAACACATCCTCTCCGCGTCTCGCCTGGCTCATTGTTGTGCTTGGGACAGTGATTACTCCAGAGAGGCCATGGATTAATCAGAGTGTGGAGAGCACATTGATCTTCAGTCCAATCCATCAGATATTGGCTTCTGCTCGATGAAGGGGGAGAAGTACAGCATGAAAATCAATCCCATAAGGTCAGGGGTTCCAGTTTGAGAAATAGATTATAATTGAGGTGACTGTGTTACATACAATCATGAAATATCCTTGACTGACTACAGCATGTATTTGACAGTTCCACCTGATAATAAACAGGCTTTTGACAAAGTGATTTACAAGAAAAGAAAAACCTATGGTTTTGATTTACTTCTTAAAGGTAAGAATTAACAATAGGAAATTAATATTTTAAGCAGAGAGAGAGAAAAACAAACCAATTTTTCTACTCTGACAAGCAGTTAGGAACACTTTTCCTTCCTCCCCTCCCTCTACCCCAAAAAGAGAACAGCCACAGCCATAAATCACCATCTGAATAGTTTATTTATTTAAATCCAACTTTAAGTTTGTAGGAGCAGTCCACTTTATTTTCTACTTTACTTATTTCCTCCACAGCTTGAAACATAAAAGTCTTTGATGTGCTGAACTAGACAGTGATTTATTGCGTTGGAAACCAACCCTACTGCGACTCTGCTCGACAAGGTACGGCGAAATAATGAGGATGAAATAATTATTTTGTTGACTGAGTTTGACCTCACGGAATCTTCCTAATCCTACTGGTGATTGACCGTATACTGGTAAGAACAGCAGCTGGGCCTGTGCACTCTGCTGCGTATGAATATTGATGAACAGCGCACTTCACCAAACCCGTAAAATGAGGCGCGCAGAATGGAGAATGAGGCCCATTCTGTGCATGATTTGCTGAGTGACAACATCAAGTTTTAACACAGGTAGTGACACTGAATATCTATCTATGTAACACCAGCCGTAGCAACCAGTCATGCAGCAACAATAGAGTTTGTTTCAATTCTATATAGTGCTGCTGCAGACAGGCTGGTGTGTAAATATACAAGACCTGAAACATCTGAATGGTAATAGATGCACTTGTAAGTGCATTAGCATATTGATGAGAAACTCTTTTGGGACAGAAACATGCACACATATATGTTGTTCAGAGTTTGATGATTGTAAATCTGTTTGGGGAGATGTGGATTTGAAAAAAAAAAGGCCACATTCTCCTGAAAATTCTCCTTGTTTGTTCCCTGTCACAGGTGAGTTATTTAGTCAAGCATCCTTATCTTGGAATTAAGCCCCCATGGCAACAACCATAATGATGCGCTCCACCATAATCACCCGCAACGGTTCTTTGTGGCACACAGCATCAAGTAAACACATCAGATCCTCGACTTGATTTTCAGCCTTGAACGTGTAACCAAAATTTATGCAAATTGGCATCTGAAAACATTTTTTTCTGGTCTGTTTTTATACTATATTTAAAGGCTGACACAAAATTTGGGGTGGAAAACAACAATGCAGGTCTTTGATTTGGTTAAAGCTTTGGTTAAGGGATAAAGCTTCATTTTCCTGGCTCACAGCACTGTTGCATAGCAGAGAGGAAGGAGGAGGGGGAGGAGGAGAAAGGCTCGTCTCATCGGAGCTTGACTCGAACTGCCCTCCTGAAAGGCTCTGATGTGACTGACACCTCTCTCCTCTTTGTCTTCGCCACTCCAATTAGCTCGGTGACAGGTGCATGTGGAGAAATGAGACAATCAATTACCATCCCCACTCTTTTCCCTCTGTCCCCTCATCATCTTCCCTGTGTCTTTATCACACTCTGTCCCCCTCCTCTTCCTTTCTATTACTCTTAATTTATCGTCTTTTCTTCCGCTTTTCTCACCACTTTCCCATTCATACCTTGTCAGGCTTCAAAGCACATCCTCTCCCTCTCCCTCTCCTTACTCCTCTCCTCTCTCTGTGTTTCACTGCAGCATGCCTACAGTCGGGGTGACGGGGAGAGAGAAGGAGAGGGAACATGTCACTCAGACTGTGAGGCGCCCTCCTGCTTTCCACTCAGACACACCAAGCAAAATCACTGCCAGGCATAACACTGATGTGACTCCACTACTATAGGTAGCAGTAAGCCCCGACAAAGTCACAATAAATGCTGCACAGTCCTCTGTGGGATCCTCTTGACCACAGCTTTGTCGCATTACGGAGGCAAACTGGATCCATTTCTTAGTCCATTTATTTGTCAGACGCTTGAGTCAAATGTATCTGGAAACTCAATAGGTACCCTGGGTTATTTAAAACACTGATGTCACTGCAGGTTTCAGGGTGGGTCTTCTTGACTGGATGTTTAATGGTGGAAGTTTGCCACCTGCTGGTAATGATCATCACCTTCTCCGGTGTCCTTTATCAAACCTCTCTGATGAATCCTTTAAAAATACTCACTCTCCTGACATTTAAAACATCCACAAAAAGCATTTCAGTCTCTTAAGGTCAAAAGGAAATTCCCGACGTCTGACCGGGAGGATCAAATTAAAATGCTGCAAAATGTCCAAATTCTTCAAATTTCCAGCCCTTTTTCAAATTCTGAAATGGCTTCATGTGAAAACATGTTTAACATCTTGTGGGTTATTCAGGTTTTCTTACTCAAATATGAGAGGATACCTTTCACATGTTCAAAGTTCAAGCTCTGTATCCATTAACAGTGAACTCTGCCAGCTGCAGTGCAACATGCAGTACCACGTTACTGTCTGTCTAAATGCACCTGCACATTATTGAATAGCTACTACTGACATACACTTTAATGGAGTTGGAGTCCTGTGAATCAACAAAAACATGCAGCTACATAACCCCAACTCTCTTTGCTATATGCTGAAATCACAATTTCAGCCAATGCCAATTTTGATTTTACTTTAACTTAAAGGTCCAGTTTGCAGGATTTAGAAGCATATATTGTCAAAAATTGTATATGACATTCATATAACTATGTTTTCATTAGTTTATATTCTTCTGATAATGAGAGTGGTTGAGTTTTTGTGGTTGGAATGAGAGTTAGTACCTCCAAATTTGAGGCCATGGTTCTCTGCTGGAAACCGGTGGATTGCCCCCTCCATGTTGGGGGTGAGTTACTGTCTTAAGCGATGGAGCTCAAGTATCTCGGGATCTTGTTCACAAGTGAGGGTAGAATGGAGTATAAGATGGATCTGCAGTTTGGTGCGGCATCTTAAGTGATGCAGGTGCTGCACCGCACCATTGCGGTGAAGAGGGACCTGAGCTGGAAGGCAAAGCTATGGTCATGAGCTATGGTCATGAGCTCTGGGTGGTGACTGAAAGAATGAGATCACTGATACAAGTGGACAAAATGAGTTTCCTCCATGGGGTATCTGGGCTCAGCCTTAGACATAGGGTAAGGAGCTTGGACATTCGGAGAGAGCTCGGAGTAGAGCCGCTGCTCCTTCATGTCCAAAGGGGTCAGTTGATGTGGTTCGGGCATCTGATCAGGATGCCTCCTGGGCGCCTCCCATTACAGGTGTTCCTGGCACGTTCCACTGGTAGGAGGCCCGGGGCAGACCCAGAACACGCTGATAGGATTACATATCTCATCTGGCCTGGGAACACCTTGGGGTCCCCCAGGAGGAGCTGGAAAGCGTTGCTGGGGAGAGGGACGTGTAGGGTGCTTTGCTTGGCCTGCTGCCCCCGCAACCTGGCCTCGGATAAGCAGATGAAAATGGATGGATGGCTGTGTCATATGTTATCTCAGACCTCCTATCTTACCATAAGAAATCCTAACCATAACTGTAAATTAAATTCTTCAATCGGCACTCGTCCTGCCATGCCTGTATCTTGGAAGAGAATGTACAGGTAGGCTATTTGAGATGGACAAACGATAATATCAATGGCTTGCACTTGTTTTTGGGAAGCTAGCTTGCTATCATGGACAGAAAAACATGGCCGCTCAAGAGTTGAAAGCAGTAAAACAAGGGACAACAATTTAATTGTTAATTTGAACTCAAAGTTAATCATTTGGCAGTCAATATATATCCATTAATACATGGTCCGGGTAATCTAGATTGTCATCATACGGTTTGAGTAGTCTTTTAATTATTGTACTTCAGTGCTCATGTCCCCCAACTTTGTTGCTGCTGCCATTTTTTGCAGGTATTTGTCAGCTGTTTTGAATTTATGTCATCCTAACTTAGGAGTCCTAACTTGCGAAATCAGGACTGTTCTGTACTAGTTAAACTCCTATCCTAGATAAGATAACATGTTTCTGTGATACCAAAAATCCTAAATGTAATTCCAACACTGAGATAAAATCGAATGTTTCTGTAGTGTGACTTTTGACATTTAAATGGCGACACTGATGCTATATGATGCTATATTCTCATAGGGATTTAGAGGATGTGCGGTGTGTGGCTGTTTATATTATAGTGTGTATCAAACTTTAAGTTGTCTTGTGTTTTACATATCAAAGTCCAGATGTGGGTACAGCCACTGATGATATTGGGATCTCTGGAAGTAATATAACTTCAGCTGAGTCCCCCCAGACAGCGACGACTCTCTATTCTGGTTTTTCAGTCTATTGTTTCAGACACTTGGGAAGGAAAGGCTAAAAAGATTAATCAAACATCTTACATATATATTACATACAAAATCATAAATTCAACAATGGATTACGTATGATTGATGAACTGGCATGAATTGAAGTGTGTGGACATGTTTTTTTGATTGTATTTTATTGTGCTTCCGGCTCATTAGCAAATATTAGCTTGTAAATCTAATGCGTTTGAGCAGAAAATGTAAAGGCAGAAAAACAAACCATAAATTATTTTGTCTTCTGAACTGTCGCCTTCAGTAATTATTAAGTGTATTATATTACGTCTGTGAAACATACATACCCAGCGACAGTCACATTCATATTCTCGTGAGCCAGGTCTAGACACATGGCACAGTAGCAACAAATCCTAATCTCAGTCCTTCTCAGGCCTCTCCAACTTGAAACTGGACTCTTTTCTTTCCTCTAAGCCATTTCATTCATTTTACTGAGTGTGCTCTTGAATAGAGGCTACAGCTCTGGCGTGGTGTCCCAGACTGTCAGATTTGGGTAAATTGATCCTGCCTCCCTGTTCTGTCTCGCAGCCCTGGTCCGATCAGGAAAACACCCATGACAGTTTGGCTAGCGGCCTCGCTAAGAAGTGAGCCCTATTTAAAATAGCAACATTGCAAATTAGTGTTTGAAGGTTTTAACATGAGAAAAAACACTGCTCTCCCTTTGAGCTTCGGTTCAAACTTTATACAAGCTCCCCAAGTGGTATCGGACACTAGCGGGGCCAACCCTCAGAAAAACCTGCTTTCCATCGGGAGGGCATGGCGCAGCATTTCAGCCCCGGCTAATCAGCCAGTAAGAAGCAGGCTGGGACACATGCAGCCTGGCAGATCTGCTTGCATGCGTGCGCACACACACACACACGCACACAAATGAGCCACCAAGGCCCCGATATATCAGCAAGCATGGCGAGGAATTAATCAGACCACACCCTGTTTCCCTATCCACAGCTGTGACTGAGCAGGGGAGAGGAAAAGGTCAAACCCACTGGTCAGGACGGGAGCACTGGTAGAGTTGGTTTAACCTCTGACCTCACAGATCTACGACGACACATCTGACATCCAGGTCTAAAAGGTCACTTTCTCTCAGCGCACCTCTGTGAATCATCTTCCTCCGCGGCTGCTTCATTCACTGTTGCATGTCCTCTGACTAAATCTGAGCTTGGTTAATAGACGGAAGTGTTAGGATCAAGAAGAATAGAGAGTTAGAGGGAGATGGCCAGCGGAGGTGGAGAGGGGGACTTTGCGAGTGCATAGCCGTTTCCCCCCTCTTGCCTGGGGCCCAGTGTAGATGTGGTGGACCCAGCCCCAGACGCCACTCCATGGTTTGGCACGCTCTGCATTTCAGCCCTCTCACTGTTTCCAGCTGAACCAGCTCCCATGCAAACACATGGGCAACCGGTGGGTTTTCTTATTTAGTTGTCGGTCAAGAGTACTTAATAATATTCAAAAAGACAGTGCGACATACCATCCAACGCTTGCCAAAAATATGATCCCCTTCTTTTTTCCTCCCCCTTTCTTCCCAACATTTTCCCCTCTACATTTTGGGAAGAGCAGATGCAGATGAAAAGGAACAGATACACAATGGTGCAATCTTGAAAAAAAAAAAAAAAGTTTGGCTGACAGTTATTAAAGTAATAGAGCAGACTGAGAAGAGGGTAAGTACGGAGCAAGGAGGACAGCGACCGCCTTTCAGGAGACTGTACGAGGAAATATTTCAAATACAATGGCCTGTAATGCAGCATAAAGCACGAGCGGTGATGTGGCGTATGACTTACTCAGATTGATATGTCCTCGCTGACCTAAATGCTCTCATCCCTGCCTCAGCTTTTTGAAGTTAAATAAACAGTGTGTCACAAGATCTTCCACATACCACCCAAGTGCTACAGTGTGTGTGAGAGCCTCTGTGTGTGTCCGCGGCGCTTGTGTCTACGGGTGTGATTTGTGAGTCTGTATGCAGCATACTTACTGTATGTGTGGACCCAGAGAGAGAGACAGATAATGTGTGTTAGCGTGCACAGGAATGTGTGCGCCATCAACGAGCGAGCGTGGATGTGTGGGACACGTCTGTAATGACAATGGCGGGTGACAAATAACGCTGACGCACACTGTCCCCGGTCTCGATCCTGCTTTAATAAAACAGCGTTGGCTCTTTGAACATTTTAATTAAACTAAACGGGACCATCCCCACCCAGGCCTCAACGATGAGCTATGTACATTTGAAGACAAACAAGACCATCTGTTACGGGGCAGACATCAAATACATGTCTTTTTTATGTCACCCTGGGCCCGCATGTTTACTTTCATTATTTCTAAAATCCATCTGGAATTTTGATGGGCATGTTTTGAAGGAAAAGGCCTTGAAACCACAATGCAGGGATGTCTTGAAACAAAGGTCTCTGCGGTTTTGTCTGTTTCTCGTGGTCAACAACAGCCCGGCAGTCTCTGTGCTCAGATAGCTCATGTCTGTAATTTTAGTTTATGCCATCATTATTACAACACGTTAGCCGTTTTTCATGCAGTTTCTTGGAAATATACTGAATTGATGGTTTATGTGCTCTTTTAAGAAATTGAACTAAGACTATAAAATTTAGCGAGAGGAGAACTGGGTTCCTTAGATTTTTGATGAGCAAGGCAGAGGGGAAAAGTATCCTGATGAGAGCTGTTTGCTGCAGAAAAACTGTCATTTGTCTGATTTATGTTGCGCTGATAAAAAGGAGGTGAAGTGAAAATCTAACAACAGAATGGCTATGTGAAAATGACATCACTTTAACTATATTCTTCACATATCTAAATGGATTTGCACCCTGTGAACTACAAATTCAGTGGCATTTTGTTTAAAAACAGTGACAAGTAGATGGTATTGGAGCAAACATTCTGCTGGAGTCCCACAGCTAAATTCAGGGGTGTAGCACTAAATTCTGGGCCCTAAGCATAAGCAGTCTCTGCCCCTCCCCTCATTGTTTTTTGTTCAGTCTCTCAACTGATCCATTTGATTCAGTCAATCTTTATTTGGTTATGGCAATAATTACTTGGAAATAAAAATATTGTAAACAAAACCAAACTTTAAGTTCCAAGCTTTTAAGGGACCCCCTCCCATTGGGGCCCTTGGTAATCCGTCCCACTTTTTCCCCCCACTATGACGCCCCGACTTAAATTTTAAGCTCTTGCGCAGTGCCAGACCTTCAACTGCAACCCCCCAAAATAAAATGAATAAATTATTATTATTATTATAGTTAATATTAATATGAATGTTAATTATTATTATCATTGTTGTTGTTGTTAATAAATACTATTGTTAAATATTATTAATGTGACTGAAAATAATATTATTGTTATTCTTATAATTATTATTTAACTTTATTTAGATTTGCTGTATTTATTGGGCTACTGACAAGAACAACAGCTCCAGAGCAACAACACAAATTAACTTAGATAACAAACATTAAAAATAAATAACAAACAATACGAGAATCTATGTCTAATATGTCTTTTCATTCTCTCTTACTCTCCACACACACTGCTGTGTGCACAAAGTGTGTTTTTTTTAACATAAAAAAATAAATAAAATAAAGCTTTTCTTTTCGTTCTTTTTGGGGAGGAGGAATGGGGGCCTAGGGGAAGCTATAGGGCACTGAATGTGCGAGGTCCGGCACTGTAAAAGGGCTTCAGTTATAAGTGTAGTTGTGGGACCTACAGAAAGTTCACTTTTGGCCCCCCATGGGTGTCACCTATAGGCACCTATAGGAGGATCTGCCACTACTGTTGCAGGGTGCTTTCAATTAAAAGTGTCTGTGTGTATGAAAAAAAACAACCCTTTATTATAGTTCTGAAGCTGCCTTCTAGTTTAGTTTCTCTGTAACGCACACATGAATGCATTATTTCAATCTTCATTCAGATTAAAGTCAGAACTGTCCTGCAGGGCGCCCACTGTATTTCATTCTTGATTTACAAAGGTCTGTCATGCAGGCGTCCCTCTGCAGAGGAGCTTTTTCACTGTGTTTAACCAGATCCGTTCAGCAGTGTCTTGTTGCCACCAGAGGGAGTCTTCTTAGTCAAATCATAGCTCCCAAAGGAGTTGACTCTGTATTCTGAACATCTGCTCAAAATTCTCATCATTCTGACTCAAGCCCAACTAATGGGAATATTGCTGTTTTGTTTATGTTGTTTTGTTCATGCATTGCACTGTTAATCAAAGTGACTGACAGAACCTCGCTGAAACATATTTATCATGACGCCAGTTCATTATTATTAGTCATTATTAGTCATGCAACAGGACTTTTTATTCATGCAGCTGGAAAGCCATTTCTCGTCTGTTTGACTTTATGGGGCTTACTGTTGTGGTGGAGCCCATCCGGGGAGCCCGCGCTGGTGGGGCATTGCCCAGTGTTGCAAGCGACAGGCACCAGCCTTGCCTGGGCCACAGGCCTATAAAAGGCCATTTCACTTCGTCCCTTTTAGTTTTCTGTACAACAACTACACGTGTTGAGCTCAGACTGGAAGCCCGTCCCATTCCCTGCATATCCATGCTGGAGGAGGAGGAGGCGTGGAGCCCTTTTGTTACCTGTATTAGAATACCTGGCTGTTGCAAGTTAGTAACGTGGGCCGAGTTTAAGATGTCTTCAGAGAATAGAAACAGCGGGCGATGTGCAAACAAAACACAATCCACAGGGTTGGCAGGGCAGTAAGTGCACCTATTTTTTTCTCTACCTGCATGGCGCAGCAAATGGGAATCGTTAATTAGACTGTACCGTGAAAGTAAGGACGAATAGGAGGCACTTCCTCCAAGAACTCATTCACCTTTCAAGTCCGACCCTCTCTCAAGTTTCATTTTGGAGTTCTTAGCCACCTTTCAGGTCGTCATCAGCATCTCACCTGTACTGCAGGACCATGGATTTCACACGGTCGAAGATTTCAAAGGCGCTTCAGCTTCACGTCGCGGAAAATAGGCGGTATACGTGCATCTGGAAGGGTTAGGAAACCTGCCAATGTGAACGGAACAGCCTGACCACTCTATGTTACAGTGCATGGCCTCTGGACAAAGTGGCAACGATCATGCACAAACCCCTCCGAAAGCGGAGTCTCTACGTGTTCCTGTGTTTTGGCATCATATACCTCAGACTTGGGTGAGTTTTCATTGCCTGTGGTTACATGCGTAGACTCTTTTCTTCACATGCGCAAACGTGAAAATCAAATTGCGACACTCTTGGCTATTAAACTCTTTACAGGAAAGCTGCCCTCTGACCTCACGCTGATGTAAAACAAAATCTGTTTTCAGTAGCTGTGTGTTTAAAAAAAAAAATACATTTCACCCATTACATCCAAACGGCTGCACCTGGGGAATGTGTCGTGCGTAAAAGTGGCAGATCAGGTCTCATGCCAACAGGCAATACGATCGATTCGTATTCACTATCAAAGAGCTGTTTACTTCACCTCGTGAGACTCCTGCTCCTTTGTCGCACAAGATAATTTGAGCCGCTGTCATTGCTCCAGATCCTGCTCACCCCTGCATACCTTCATTAATAGCGGCAGGCTGAGTTGTATTTCCACATTCCATCGGCCAGACGGAGTTTTTACCTGT
Source organism: Chaetodon striatus (assembly GCA_029783705.1). NCBI lineage: Eukaryota > Metazoa > Chordata > Actinopteri > Chaetodontiformes > Chaetodontidae > Chaetodon > Chaetodon striatus. Next base: position 26,041,716 of record JAPZEB010000023.1, read on the forward strand.
TTTGCAATACCTCACCTTGATGCATAAACACAGAGGGACTTATCCACTCTTACTCTGCTGCCCTATTTACAGCAGCACGATCACATTAGGACCTCCAGGTAGACACACATTGTGACGAAAGTCTCATGTGGCGGTTAATGTTTCTTTACTCATTAATAGCTGAAATAAAAACACCTCTTATTTTGACGGTGGCCTCACTGAAACACACACTAACTTATAAGCCTTAGGGGCCTAAAGTTAAACAGGTCAGTATGCAACAATGCGTAACTTAGATGCAGTGGAGGTAAACCTACCAAAACAATATAACTTGTTTTGAATTTTTCAAACACTATCACAGATTATTCTTTAATGTGCTTTGTGCGCAATCATATTTGATTTGTGGAGTGACTGTAACCAATTGCGCGCGCCATAATTAGAAGTTACTGTCTGAAATATGACGAAACAGACTTTTTAACGTTAATGCTCTTGTATATTTTTTTAAAGTATTTTCTGCAGCTACAATGAGAGTGTCAGCCCTCCCTGTGAGAACCTCCTGTGGAGTGAAGCGTGTAAATGACTTCAAGTTCCACAGATGCTCATATCATATGACAGTAGCTCCACTCTGTATGGAGGGAAAGTCACCCATCTCCGTGTTTACTGAGCCCGAGCAGTTAGCTCATTCCTTCCATCCTTTTTTTTTTTTTAAACTCAATCTTTCATGGTACCCTCTTCATTTACAATAGCCGGAGCCTGCAGGTGTTGAGTGAGAGTCGCAACGCTGAGGCGATAAAAGCCTCCACTCACTGAGCTCTGCGTCCAAATCTCCACAAGTATTTGATTTCTCTGCTCAGGCAAGAGGGGTGCTATTTTTTTTTTTATACTTTCATCTTTAGCACTCCTACAATTTGATGAGAATATTACTGCAGCAAAATAAATATCTGAATATTACAGACCATCAAATATCATCAGTGCGCACCAGACAGGCAGACAGAGACGAATAATATAGACGCCTATAGGAGTATTATAGTGTTACCACAGGAAATAATAAGGTCCCTGAAACTCATATTTGAGCACCACAAATATGCTTTATTTTATGTTTCTCAGGAAATATTGTAGGAAAAGTTGTTACAAGAGGATATAATGCTGCATAGGTCCCAAGAATATTATAACTCTATTATAGGAATGTCACAGGAGGTGAGGAAATGTCTTTTCAGCAGGATCCTGAGCTCAGATTTAAGATCACACTCACACAGGAATATTGAGATTATACTATGAGGACTTTATTGTTAATGTGACACCAACTTGTTGATTCGGAGTGACACATCCTGCCAAAAAAATGTGCTGATTTTTTTTGGGAGCTGTGATGATGGTGTGAGGCTCAAGCAGCCAGCTTCTATGTTTGTTTATTTTTTGGCTGGATGGTGGGGTGGGATGGTGGAGCGGGTGTGTGTGTGTGTGTGTGTGTAAATATATGAGTGAAGGTGTCTGAGGCAGGTTGATTTTAGGTGTGTTTAGGTTTACTTT
>JAPZEB010000023.1:26055237-26071263 GCA_029783705.1 Chaetodon striatus
TTCTTAGAGAGTTCAAATAATTCACAGTTTCACTAGTCTACCATTACTTGATGTTTAAGCCTTTTCCTCTCAGCATATTTATTTTGTTTGCATGGAGATACATAATTGTTTAAGTTAAACTCTGTGGCTGTTTTTTTCGGAAGTTCACGTGAGCTGTAAGACTGCTGGATACAGGTGTGTGATCGGCTATTGCATCTTTAGGCAGTGGGATGAAGCTCTCCAGTGCTGTAGCTGGGAAGGCTGTTGGTTGGGATCGTTCAGTTTAGCAGTGTCCCACTAGGTCATCGTGGGAGACCACAGAAGCCACAGCTACTGCAGAGCTCCACTGCCAAGAGTGGGCGATTTAGCGTTTTCTCCCAACACCTTATTGACAAACTGCCATCGGCTCGCACACGACATTCTCGGTTGTGACGAGTTTCCAGTGTTTGTTGCTGACGATTGAAGATGTTACCATGTTTTCTGACCGTGTCTGTATGTATTATGGAATTCTTTAGCATGGCATATGAAATCATGGAATACACCCCTTCAACAAAATGTTCCAATCCCTTCTCCGAATCTGCAAATTCCCACATCATCATAATCAAGTACAGGGGAAAAGCTATTCCCGTTCCGCTCCCATTTAAGTTTTTCATTCAAATCCCCCAAATTATGAACACTAAACCTTTCCCCCCGCTCTGTGATCCAGTCTTAGTTTTGGACTGGAGGGAGGAGATGTCGGCATTTTTTCAAGAACTAAAGATCAGCCGACCGCAAGTCTAATGCATTCTCTCTGTGCTGCCTGCTCTTGGAGGCAGTCTTTCTGTTCTGGAGCTTCTCCATGGTATTACATTCGCTTTCCAAGAGAACGCACATTAATAGTTGGGTTATTGAGCATTACAGAGCCTGAGATATCTCCATTCAGCAGAGGTGATTCCGTTTCAAAGACCGGTCATATGATATTTACTTCTCTCTTCTACTGTAAACAGAAAAAGTGTATTCAGTTCAGAAGATGGCTTCTGCTGGCACCTTCCTTGTTGCCTGACACTCTGCTGAACACAAGACTTGAGGGTAGATGGATTGATGGAAAAATGAAAGCATCCCCAATCTTGTTGCAGCTCTATCCCTCAACAGTTTCTCTGTTTCGCAAAGAGCGCTGGCTCCCTTATTATGCTGTAACTGACAAATTGGAGAACAACACCATAAACTCGCAGTGAGATTTGAAACTGGCAATTTAAGCGCGTCTCTGTTTCCTCTGCAAAAGCAGATGTAGCAGTCCTCTCCCTGTGCCCTGCTATGGTGCTGGCATGAGTTGGTACTTTGAGTCTGTAAAAAATGTGGAATGAATTATCCTGTGCTAACAGAAATGGGTGTTATTGAGTGGCTTGTTGCAGTCTATTAAGAAGTAATAATGAAATTAGAGACAAATCCATCAGCGAGTCAGGAGGAAAGGAGGGGGGGTTTCAGGATGAGAATGGCGAACGTGGTCAAGCCTCCAATCATAATCCTTGGCCTGGTTTCTGGATGAATCATTCTATTTTAAATATTTCTGTCAAGACTGATCCCGGGGCTGTGATTTGTTGATGCCGTTTTATTATGCGTATTTAAGTGTGTTCACCCACGCGTGAAGTGCATCGAAAGCCCCATGTGGTTTCTGTTACACATCTCACATAATAAGTTGACGTGTCTTAGATCCAGCCAGTGATCTTTGCCCCATACCTCAACTTTTACACACAAACAGTACTATATGAGCACGCTTTATTTTCCTGTGGCATTTATTCTATTGCACAACTGTGGTGATTCAGCTTTTAATACTCACTTCCTCTATTACTGTATATTTGTTTTTTCCTTCTTTAAAGCTGTAGTTGGTAACTTTTATGAAATAACTTTTGTGTTATATTTGCTGAAACTGTCACTATATTCTAAAATAAGTACACAAGAAGACAGTCTGTGTCTTTCTCCTGCTTCTAACAGCATTCCCGAGAAATCGACAAAAACCAATCAGATCTGAGGACGCAGCTGTAGGGCCTGCTAACTGTACTAACTACCTTTAAGTTATCAACCAAAATAGCTCAGTACCAAGTAGTATTGTGACATCTCAAATGAATCAATGAAATTACACCTGCATTTGATTCTTTTTGCGCTGTGGGTCCAGCCATTTGGGGTTCAGCGTCTTGCTCAAGGATACTGCGACATGCAGACTGGAGGAGCTGGGCGTCGAGCCCCTGACCTTCCTTTAAGTGGACGACCCACTCTACCTCTGAGGCCACAGCCGCCCACATGGGACGCCTGCGTAACCCACTAAGCCACCGAGCCCCGCAGTATTCTAATTTTTTTTTTTTTTTACCGATACCCATCCCTGCGCAGCTGCCAGTCATGTTAGTAACTGTTTGTGTAAGGTCAAACTAGGAAGGGCTGATCAAATATGAACCAAGATTCTGTTACTGCAGTGCCTATTTCTCACCTCGGATGTTTTCGGAAAAATATTTTAGTGTACTGTTTAACTGTAAAATAAGAGTTTGAGTCCACCAAAGTACCAAGCACTTCCCTCTGGCGGTGCTTTCAGAGATTATGTGCCTCCTTAAGTGCTGTATGCATATAGTGAAACTTTAACAAAATATGAATAGTTATTTTACATGAAACTACGGCTTTAATATTATGTTTTGACCTGACTGGAAAAAAAGCCTCATCTTATGTACCATCAGACATTCCTTTGGTTGACCGCCTGTAATAGAGATGCCCTTCACTTAAAGGACCTGCTTATGAACACCTTACAGCTCCGTTCAAATTGCAATGCACTTGATGTCGGCGATTAGAGCTTGAAAATGGACACCTTTCAACGGCTACACTCAGCATCAAAGGCCAACACTGGCCCCCTTGTCATAAAACGGCCTGCTCTGGTTACTCTCTGTTTGACTTTCCAGCCAGTTTGTCACCGTCCTGATTCATGCTTTTCATCTGAAAGAGGTTTCTTGTTGTTGCCGGCAGTGAAATATTACAAAAGTTCAATCATTCTGCCTCTGGCCCATTGCACAAGAATAGATGCAGCACTTGAGCAGGTGAGCCTTGTGCTGCAGAGGGAATACTGCTGTGTATTCTCCTTATTTATCTGTTGTTTAAAGAACACATGCTTAGTTAGAGCTGCAGTCAAGAAGTGGTTTCATTAATGGTACTTGAAACAACAAGGCTTTTCAAAATAGATGCAGCTCTGTCTTGCTCTGTGACCTACATCATACTTCTCTGCCCATTGCCTTCTCTTCAATGTACTCTCTTTTTCTGTCCCCCTGTGTTTCATTTACCTCAGATAGGCACTGAGTTGTTGCCGCAAGCTGTACGTCATGACTAGAAACTCTCAGGATGAGAACAGGGGAACTGGATAGGAAATGTCTGTCTGAGTAGTTCCCAAAACAAATGCAAGTATGATCAAATGCGGAGGCTTAGGCTGAAGGGAGGTGTGTTCATGTCTGTATTTTCCAACCCTCTTTTATAGTATCACCTCCTAGCCAATCGCTCCCTCTCTCCTACCTCGTTCACCCATCTCCCCTTGGAGGTTTAGACTGTGGTGAAGGCAGCGGCCGATCCACCTGCCAGGACTGCAGGGCTGCAGGGGCCAAACCAGCGTCTAGTCAGATAAAGGATGTCTAAGTCAGCAGGTTCATTGAAAACCACTTGTGTGGAAAGAACTCCCGGACAGGCACATACTTGATCGGGAGCTGGAGATGCAGGACTTCTACGAGCAGGGCTCCCTCTCAGAGGAGGGGAAAGGTCACTTACAGACAGATAGAGCCAGACATAACTCAGGGTTGAAGTCGGTTTTTGTATCCTCAGTTTAAACAGTGGAGGAGGATAAGTGCAAAGAGGATGTGGTTGATACAAGTTTTTGGATTTTGGTTTAGTGTTTTACATTCCATGCCCTTTAAAAAAAAGCTAAATTTGTTGAAGATTGAAGGTTTTGGATTCTTTTTTATGTTTGGATGCAGCGTGTCGGAGACAATAGATACACAGGATTTTGGTTTTTACAACAGAACATGTTTTTTTTATATTGTTATAGTTGATATAACCCCACATTCTTAAATTAAAAAGATCGACGGTGGCTTTGGCTCTCATTTGAGAATCATTGTGGTGTCAATCAAATTTTCCTGAACAGTTCTCTCACTGAAGACAGTTCTTTGGATCACTTTAACTAATGCTATAACAGAAGGAAATGGCCACACAGCAGCTTTAGGCAAAAATGAGTCACACTGATTTTTAACATAGAATCAAGTGGAAGAGCTTTGTGAAGACAGAAACATCTTCGGAAGCAGCCAGCACAGTAAAGCTTTGCTTATGCTCGTGTGGGCTGTTCTCATGCACCGTTTACCTTCAATGCTATACTTCCAGCCAGTAATGGGTAATTGGGTTGTGTACAACCCAATTGACCTGTAAGGTGGGTGGCGATCATGTGACCAATGCGCTGATGGGATTAAAGAAGGAAGTAATATAAAGGTCTAAAGTCTATGTAAAGAGGCAGGTTGGGATGGTGGATGGGTCCAAGAATGCAGGACTCTGGAGGGGGCCAGAACCGTATGAAACCAAGAGAGATCTCAGGTATTTTAAGGTACATCATCACCGTGTTTCTTTTTCTAAGCATAACCTATGGAACTTTATGTTGCTTAACGTAATTTGTGTAGTCTGAGCACTAATTCCTTAGATATTATACTGTTGTATGAGGATACATTGACGTATGAGACACCATGGCACGGGCCTCCAAAGACAGCACGCCAACTGGGAGTATGCACAGATGCACGATTAATGTGTTTTTGTTGCGATATACTCCAAAACACAAGGGAGTGTGCAAACAAAATATTCTGTGGATTAGCAAGAAGTCAGCGAGTGTTACCGAAAGGAACATGTCGGTGAAGATTCTCAGTCATCCAGGTCATGGTAACTGGACTTGCTTACGTTTGCAAGCAAGTCTAGTTGCCTACGATATAGCACTTATGATTACCGAAAAGAACGTTACCAGAAAAGTAGGCAGCCTGGAGACAGTAGTAACACAGACATACCTCCAAACATTGCATTTACGTACTGTAATTATTACTTTTGCTTACCTCAATGTCAAAATTATTTTATACCACATTGTTTTCTGTTGGTAACCACTCTTTCCATGAGACCATTTTTTAGCTCCAGCAGCATCTCTCATGTTCTTTCACACCCTGCAGCAAAAAGCCTCTTCTTTCCCCAGTGTGGTGGGCTATTTCTCTCCAAGTATTTAAGGCCATTTGATTCTTCCTGTGGTCTCTCGATGAAGAGTCATAGAGATGTATTGACAGGCGAACTTGCTCCGCCAGTTTTCTCTTGAAGGCAACAAGGTTGAACTGAAAAGCGCAGCACCCTAGGTGCCCTCTGCATGCATACGTGAAATTCAGAGGTGCAAGCCAGTCGCTGTGACACTCAGAGCCTTTGCACTGGGCTCGAAAGACAAGATGATGTCATTTTTTGGCATACGAATCTCGTGCTGAGGACACTACAGCAAGGGTTAACCTAGTTTCAGAATTACAGCATGGTACAAAAGGTTCTCCAATCTCTCGCCTAGCACGTTTCCTGTGATTCGTACACTTTCGGAAACTTTACGTCCTGGCGCAGACTTGAAATAGGTGGTCTGGAACTGCTTTAATAGATTGCGATCTGGAACTGAGCGATGTAGGGTAACACTGTAGAAATTAGGCAATCTGGGCAGTCATGCACACCGGAAGACCTTGCAGAATAAGATGACACAGTAAAAGACTGTCCAGCTAGGGCTGAACAAGACAAAGTTTATGTGTGGACACGCTAAGAAGAAGAAGGTGGAACATAAAAAAATGACAGAGGCAGACGTAGTTAATCATTACGATCCTCACAAGGCTTAAAATAGCCATCCATTTGCTTTCCCCCACATATCTCAGCATTTCTCCTCTCATACGCTGCACTACAAGCTCCTGGTTTGAGGACAACAAAATACTTGCAGATTATAAATGCATTGGCGGAGCTCCTTCCCCTTCTCGGAATCAGTTGATGGTCATTTGTGGTGAAATCATATCCCCGCAGAATGCAAGTACAACATCACAGTCCAACCTAAGGCTAATAATGAACGGACGAGAAAATCTATTCAAATGACCATGTGGTTCCATTCCTGCTTTGTTTCCTCGTTTTGACAAAGTAAAAGGAAATGCAAGTTGAAATATTAATTTCGACCAGCTGAACTCTTTCAACAAACTCCTTTTAAATCATGTGACGCCGTCTTAAAAACAGACATTCAAGTTAAATATCAACTACAGGATAAACATTCTTTTCTTGAAAGCAAATGAGTCAGTCGCACAGGGTAACTGTAGCCACCTACATTGTCAACCTAATGCTTCTTCTTGATTTAAAAAGAATTAAAAAACTAAACAGATTTCTATGCTTCTCGTATTTTGAAGGCGATCATCGTTAGAGAGAGAGAGGCTTCACAGTTAAATTCTTCCTTGAAAAAACTACAACGTTGCCCTGGTTGACATATGAGCTTAGTGCACTTTGGCTACGAGTGTTATACCCAGGACTAGTGTAATAAAGACAGTCAAAAACTCATTCTTCATAACTGGGGGTTTTTCAAGAGCACACAATTGGGTACTTTGACACTGGTGAACTCTCCCAAAATACCATCAATCATCTCACTGCCGCCGAAACTTTTCCCTTTGTGGGATTATTTTCTTGTTGGTTGTGCACCCTTCGGACAAATTGTGGTTATCGACTCAGATATGAAATCATTCAGCCAATTCTGTTATCCCGTTTAGATAAAGAATATTTGTCATCATCATAACAGGATCGAAGCTGCTATCGCATAAAGATCACATATCTCTGATGTACCAGCAAAACTGCACATTCACTCCCAGGCAGCCGAGTACTTGATGCTATGCGGATAACAGCGTGGAAATGATGCGTGCATTGTGTTATGGTGGAACGGTGGCGGATAAAAGGCCTATTTTTCAGCCCATCATCATGTGGGTAGCCCTAATCCTCTCAGCCCTCCTCTACGTGAGTCCAGAGAAAACAGAGCAGTCACATATATATATACTGTACATGTGCGTGTGTCCGAATGTGTAGGATGTTTCCCCTAACTTTTATCAGATAGGGGAGTCTGATGTGGTGTTGTTCTACAGTGTGTGGGCCGTGGTCATCCGGCTCGGTAAAGGTCATCTCTTACTCTTTTTCTCCCAATTTCTCGCCTCACATCCCCTGCCCACAACATGTGTCTGTATCTAGGGTGGGGCCTCTCATCCTACGCGACCAAACAGTGCTATCATCGCCAGGCCCCTTGTTCATTCATCAGCTCTGTCTCTGTCTCAGACTGTGTGGGTGTGTCGGGAGCTGGGGTCCCTCTCCTCTCCTTTCCCTCACCCCTCTCTCTCTCCTGCCCACCCACTGTCTGTCTGCTGACGTGGCCTGGGGTCGTTCTGGGCCCTGGCCCTTGGGCCCCTGTGTGTGTGTGTGTGTGTGTGTATGTGTGTGTCATTCGCCCCTCCCCTCCCCGCGGCGGCCTGTGTTATCGGTGGGATCTGCGTCTGTCTGTGTCTGCCAGTGCCGCTAGACGCAGGAGGAAACAGGATGCGAGAGGATCAACTGTAATCTCACAGTGCGCTTTGTTCCACACAATCCCAGGCCGATCACTGTATTCTCTACACGCAGGGCCGCCACTGGACATTTACATGTGCCAAAAATCACACCGCTACTGGCCCACTAAGGTGAGAGCTCAGACTGAGTGAGCGTTAGTGGGTTTGGGGTAGAGAGACACGGGTAGGTGGAAGAGGATGTGAAGAGACCTGGAGCTTTATTTTGAGGGTTTGATGGATATCAACGAATATGGAAATGTTAGGTCTGGAGGTTTCTTTTGTAATGAGAAAGGAAACATGTCATCAGTGGCATATTTGACTCGCTGATTATAGTGATGATGATAATGATATCTTCAACGATATGATGTGGGATTGATATATATCTCAGTAAATATGTTTCCGTTGAAGATGAAACAAAGTCAAATGGGATCGAAATTGAGGAAAATCCTCAACGCTGTCCTCAAATGAACTCCATGATTACCGTGCACAGCATTTAAGAGGCCTACATTTCCAGATCTGAGCAGGTGAGGTCCTGATTCGGCCTCATTATTAGGATGAAAGGGTGGGAAGAAGGATTTGTGCCTGTTTTAGCAAGTCTCGGTATTCAGTCAAAAAGCTTTATCTCCACCTCAGGGAGATCAGGGAAGAAAAAGGATGCTTTTGAGATGTTTTCTGCCAGCCCAATTTTCTTTGCCTGGGAGGCAGCTTACTTATATTCTTAGCATTTAATACCGGCAACGTTAAATACCCTCATAATTGTTTTAGCTTTACTGCTCAAAGCCCTCCTTATTATATGAATCAAACGCGGGACCCTACAGTGAGCGGCTGTGCCAAAGCGTGTCACTTCCCCAGCTCCATGATGTGAGTACACTGAGAATGTGGAGCCTAGTTCTGGTAAAACAATATTATTTTATTGTACAGGAACACGGCTGTGCTAATTCCTCAAGCTGCAAACCTCACGGACCACAACTTTGTCTATAATTTGCTGGGAGCATATGTTCATAGCAACGGTACATAAAGCGGAACGGAAAACAGTAGTAGAGAGCGCATTAGTCAGTTCAGTGATTGGTATACAAAGCAAAGGGGTTTTCCTCCAACTTTCTTCCCCTTCCATGGGGCCCTGGAGACACAGTTCCAGCGCCGGCAAGGCATCGGTTAGAGCTTGTTTTCAGTGTTTTGGGTGTCATAACTTTATTATATAGGTACAGTGTGGAAAATAACCATTTAATAGAGTGTGTTTAAACTTATACGTACAATTGGTGCTCGAAAATTGCCTTTAAGTAGCTCAGATTTCCGTTTGATTTGCTCTTTTGCTGCATTTTTTGTGGTGTGTTTCATATTTTGCATTTATCTGGGTGTATAAAGTTTTGTTTTTGCTTTTTAAAATGAAGAGTAGGGACTTTCTTGGCTTTTCACTTTGGAGAGTGGAAGTGCGGCAAGGCAGAGCGAGTTGAAGGAACATGCAGAAAATCTTTAACAGGATTTAGTTCAAAGTCAGAACTGACATGCGGCTCCAGAAACAGTAATCTGAACTACTTCGTTTATCTCCATGTCCACCTCAAAGATATAGTTGATGGGTAATTGAGGCAAATTGGTGGTGTGTTTTGGGAATATTTAGCTGCCACGTCCTTTAGATGGAAAAAAAAAAAAAGCTTCCTTTCCTGTTTGTAACACTCTGTCAGTCAACATCACCGCAAGTGTAAAGACCCCTGGCCACCAGCAGGTGACACTTTTCCCTTTGTTCACTAGTGCCATTTGTCCGTGACAACATGTCCTTGTGCTTAATGGATATGAAGCTCTAAAACTCGTGGTGTAACGTTGTGTTGTTGAGATGTAATTTCTTATGCAATCCAATCCTCCTCTGTCCCCAGGGTGTGAGTGCATGTCCGGGGATGAGGGGGCCTTTAAAAAGCTTTCCCCTTCACTGCTCCACCAACAGGCTTGGCTTGTGTGGAGAGGGCCATTCAACTGCACTGCTGGGCTCTGCCGGTCTGTGTGTGTGTGTTTGTGCATGTGTGTGTTTTCCTGTTCCTTGGCCAGACCCCGACCAGTATTCCAGCCTAAACTACTTCTCTCCAGCTCCTTTCATCTGCTGAATTTCCCCTCCTATCTTCTTACACTATCATGTCCTCCTCACCTTTGCAGTGATTAAGTTGTATCTGTGCTCCAGTGCTCTTACAGCATGCTTTGCTGCAGCTCGCATGGACCGCAGACCTTCTCATGTGCGTGTGCAAACTTAATTGTCAGAATCAGAATCAATCAGTTTTGTGGCCAAGAATGCTGACACAAACAAGGAATTTGACTCTGGTTGTCAGAAGCTTTCTCAGATCCAGAAACTAAACATGAACATAGATTTGCTGCCCATTTGGTGTCTCACCAGCTAGAAAACAGATCCTTTCAGTTTGGATTTCAACCCTTTATCCTGTGATGGAGTAGACACACAACAAAAATGACCCTGGGTTGGTTTTTGTACAAAGCAGTGGCCTCCACAGCCCCTTCCAAGTCCCTTCAGTATATCTTGTCAACAGCATAGCCTAACCATGGCCTGTGAGCGGCGAAGAAAGCGAGGCCCGTTGAGGTCAGCTGCAGTGTTACTACATCAGCGAGCCTATACTACACCAGCGCTGCCTGTATAGTGTCGTCGGTTGTAAATCTCCTGTGCTGTGTCATGTGAAATTTGTCTAGCGGTGTGCCTGCCTCCGGCTCTAAACACAGATTGCCGTTTTAGCGGCAAGCCACTACATCCAGAGATTTCTTTTTGTGTCCCAGTTTCAGCAGATGGTCAAAAGACACGACGGGCGCTGCAGCAGGGGCCGCTGTCCAAAGTGGTGTGGTCAGTTAATGTGAAGGCCAAGGCGTACTGAGTCAGTAGCCTTCCCTACATCTCTGGTTTTAGTCCCTGACGCATGGATATAAGAGGATACTTTGTTTATGAACGCCTGTACCTGCTCTGAGTCAAGCACGGCTGATCGTCTTCTTCCCTACTTTCTTGGATAGTGTAGCAGACACTTGCCACTAAACTCCATTAGACATCTGGTTTAATATTCCCCCATTCTTCTCTCCTGGATGTTTCCAAGTTCATTGAGGTTTTTCTGGTCACTCCAATTTTCCACTGGCAGCTAGCGAGGCTATCCCAGGGTGGTTCCTCCTGGAGGGCTGTCAGGACTCTGGGGCCAGCCTCTGTAGGGCTTTCAGCTGCTGTTATGGGTGCTTTTTCTCCTTCGCATTTCATCAACCGCATGGCTGTTCAGCAAAGCGGGGCCTTCCTTTCCTGAGGGCACGGGAGTAAAATGATGTTGCACACACAACATCCAACACAAGACAACAGAGCACTGTTGCTGAAATATGGAGTTTCCTGCTTGTGGTTAAATTAATGTATTTGTTTTGTTCAGTGCATTCAGGACCTTTGGGTCTTTGATTTCAGTCACCAGAGTGCGTTGTCTATTCATCATGCCTTTTTACTTCAATTCTAACCTGAAAATGAGGTTAACCACACTTCAAGCATTACGCAGTACTCTTATTTTTATGAAGTGAATAGTTAGTTTGTATGCTTTTGATTTAAAGAGTTGTCACGCTTAATATGATTGAATAGGCATGAGGGAGATTGAAGGCTCCATACACATGGATATTTATACCCAGCGGACAACATATTTTAAAAATCTGATTTCCGATGTCTTCTTTGGTTCATTGCACAAAGAAAAAAGAGGGTCTTGATCGCCACAGTTCCATGGCTTGTGTAATTGGCTTTCATTATGGCCAGGCAGAGCCTTGGCAGTGCCAGACCCACCAGGGGGTGACAACCAGTACAAGCCCCATCATCATCATTTTCCCCATGAGCAGCACAACTCAATGGGCCCAGAAATGGGCATGCATCTATGGCTGAGGGAACCACCCTTTCTCTGGAAACTGCCTTTATCCTGTTTTAAACATTACACTGACGCTCTGTTTGTGCGTCTATGTGCAAATGTGTTTTTAACGGTGTATGTGTGTGAGGGTGGAGGGCAGTGTGAGTGTGTTGTGTATTTTTATTATGTGGCCAGTCGCTGAGTATGTGCGTGCATACGTATGCGTGTGAATGCACGTACATTATGGTTGTGCGCCTCCGTGCGTGCATGTGTGTGAGGTGGGGGCAGCACCGCAAGCTGGTGGGGCACAGCTCTGCTGCTAACCAAAGAAGCAAGTGGTTGTGAGTCAGTCCCCACCGGGCAAACCTGTGGCCGTGGTATTAGCACTGCAGCACCAGTGCCAAGATAGGAAATTAACAGTGGCTTTGGGTGAAAACGTCTGTGAGAGTTCAGAAAATGCCCCTGAGACTAGAATAAGAGGTGCAAAAAATCCCTCTGAAGGAAGAAGAGGAAATGAAATAAAAAGCAGCTGCAAATGACTGCACATAAGCAGTTTATTTAGTAGTACCTAATGCTAAAAAGCTCCATAAAATTAGGCAGAGGCAAATATAAACCCCAAAGATAAGTACATTTTACTATCCTGCTTTATGCAAAGCTGTCATGCCAAGGCTAGACTCCAGCTAGCAGCCTTGGCTCTATCTGACCGCACTGTCTGGGCCCATTAAAGTAGGTAAAATAAGCAAAGATTTTACGTCTAGTAACTTTTAAAATTGTTAAAAGTTTATTTGGTCAGGCAAAATGACACAGGCCATACTGGGGCATTTTTGTGTTTTATTTCCTTATAATTTCCACTTTATTGTTGTACTTTGCTGCTGCAGATGTAAACATTTCCTCCATTTGCTCATTTTGGGATATTATTTCTGTTTTTGGTGGACACGACTGTGGGTACGTCTGCAGTATCAGTTTATTTATTGAAGGTACTGAATGTTTACAAAGTTTATTTCTGCCTTTAGTGTTTCCCCAGATTCCAAACTGTTGCAGCTCTCTTGTGCACTCAGAAAGTTTTACGCATTTGTTTAAACTCCATTCGTTTGACAACGTTTTGTAAATCTGTCACATCTGACATGTTTCAGCATGTAACAGCCATGCAGTCCAATTCGGGGCACTGTGATTCAACTGGTTAATATTTCCCAGTTACTCATCATGATTCATCAGATATGATTAAAGTTCTTTTTAGATGTTACTAGCCTTATTTAAATCAGTCTCTGAGAAATCTAGGACCACAGGAGGTTTGATATGCCGTCTGATTTCACACCCAAATCCTCTGCAGTCATATCAAGTCGCTATGTCCAGAACACTGGAGTTGCTGTTAAGATGTGACGTAATACAGTGAAGTTTGTTGCCAAACTGATCTGACAAGCTTCTTGGCTGTTCCTCTGAAAGCCATTGAGGAAATGATAAATCATCAAGTAGCTTTTGGCTCTCTGAAGTGCAGAAAAAAAAATGCATTTTACCTAGAGAGATTCAAATAATTGCAACTGAGTACATTACACAACATACATCAAAAGACTTACAAAACATTCCTCTCTGCTCTGCGGTTAGCCTTGTTTCTGCTGCTCAGCCCCTTCCAGATTACTGCCAGTTGAAGGGAGACCGGAGTTGTAATAGCCCACAGTCTGTTTTAGACCAGGGCAGGCCTTTTAAGCCAGCCCTCTGCAGCCATTAGGAGAGAAGTAGAGGACTTTGAGATATGTAGAAAGAGAAAGGAATAGTATAGCATGGTTACTGCCACAAACCTTTTGGCTAAATGTGTACCAGAGTCCTGTGGCTTTCTTTTCATCTTAAATTCATCTTTGATATTCCAAGGAACTGTTTGATAACACGATTTTATGATTATAAACCTGATTTGTCTTTGTGCTGAGACGATCAATAGAAAATTAATCAGCAACTATTTTAATAACTAATTCAGCTTTTAGATAATTATTAAGGAAAATGGGAGTCATTTGCTGGTTTCACCCTCTCAAATGTGACATAACTACTGCACATCCGCATTTATATATATATATATATATATGTATAGTTTTATAGTTTCATAGTAAGGTTTTTGTCGAGCTGCAAGCGTCACATAGGTTTACATAACCAAAGGTTTATGACAAAATCACTTGACGACACTGACCTGTGTGCGCATGGCGAGAGGGGAGAGGGAGAGACGCTGTCCTGCTGCCAGAGGAGCCGCTGAATGAGTTTCCTCTGAGCAGTGACTCGCTAAAAGAGTCTGAGAAGTCTGCGGCTGTTTAGAAAACATTCAGGATGCCACAGTTTATTCCACACTACTGAAGCTGCTCCTCTTTTTGGAACCATTGCGGAGTCTGTAATAATTTTGCTTTCAGCCATGCTTGTTGTTGCCATGGGTAACAGTATGACATTATATGTCAACAAGTCGAAATATGGCGAGTATCACAATACGAATTTTTCAAATGATATTAAAAGTGATGCCAGTATTATCTGGAACGAGATGATATGGCACACCCCTAGTTGCTGCACAATTATTGAAATAATCTTAAAATCTTAAAATTAAATCTTAATTTAACAGTTACTAGCCCCTCCAGGATTTTAATGGATTCATGGATTGTTGCAGCCTAAACTGCTTCATTTTATGGTAGCTTTCTAAAAAAAAATTGCAATTCACGTTTTTAGGCTCTTTCTTTTTTCTCTTTTTTTGCAAGTGAAAATTGCAAAAATTGTTTTTTTTGTATAATTCAGTAAAAGTCCAAGGCAATATGCTCCTGCAAGAATAAAACAGCACTGTTCTGAATTTGTGATTTATTCTATACTAACATTACCACTAACCATGCATGTTTAATCTATCTCACCTTGATTCTTTCAGCATGTGTAATAGATCTGGATGCAACAGCCTCTGTCGTTGCATCTTCACAACCAGAGACAAGGAAGTGAGTTTGGTGACATGAAGCAGGGGACTGCTATAATAAGTGAAACTCACAGGGAACTACAGTAAATGGTCACATTTGCAGAAAAGTTGCAGTGACTAGACAAAATTGCTAGGTTGCACAAAATTCACAAGCATTGGTTGATAACATAAGATAAGATAGACTTTATTGTCCCGAAGGAAATTTGTCTTGGATACATGCAGTACCTGCTGATATGGCATTTTTTGTTGCAATCGCAGCATCCTGGAGAGGCTGATTTATTAGTAACAGGAGAAACGGCGTCTTATTTTGGCTCAATGACTGCGCCTTTTGCGTTTTATCCGGAGGTACAAACCCAAAGTAGTTAGGCAATTGTCTGAACTCATAGACAGTGATTCCATTCAAACGTCACATGATCAGATGGAAGCACAGAAATAACATAAATTTGATTTACAAGATTCCCACTCAGCAGTTCTCACACAGAGCACAGGTAAAAAATATCTCATGTTTAGGTTTAGCTGCTGATCTTATCTTGTGCAGTCTTGGTGCCATCTGGCTCTTGAACCCCGGAGTGTCTCCTTTTATGTGCGTGAGCAGTGTGAGCGAGGCAGCCAGACCTGCAGACCCCAGCTGTTTGCAGTGTGGGCAGCAACACAAGGTGCTCCTGTAGAGGAATTCAGCACTTTGGACAGCACCTAGACCAGCTCTCCCCACACTGGAATTCCAACACTGCACTCTCGCAGGCTGGGCCCAAGGACTTTGCGGTCGGAAATGTGACCACATTTCTACCAAGGTGCAGGAGGGAAGCCGTTTAGGAGGGGGAAGGAAAAATTGGTAGCTTATCAAGACGATGGAGAAGACTCACATAGGTCTTTCATGGTTGTGGTGGGTGTTAATCATGTACTGTACTGTGTTCCTGGTTTTGTTTTTAGCTTTGGTGAAGGTGAAGAATGTCCAACAGCTTCAGAGTTCTTGTTATCAAAAATCATCTAGAAATTGCTTGTATCACATCTCATCCTTGAATTTCTACAAAAAATTACCTCTTTTTCCCTCTTCCAGGCAGTCGGGAAGCAGCGTTTACCTACGCCATCACAGCGGCAGGGGTGGCCCACGCCATCACAGCAGCATGCAGCCAAGGCAACCTGAGCCAGTGTGGCTGCGACCGGGAGAAGCAGGGGTATTACAATCAGGAGGAGGGCTGGAAGTGGGGAGGCTGCTCGGCTGACATCAAGTACGGAATCGAGTTCTCTCGCCGCTTTGTGGATGCCCGCGAGATTAAAAAGACCCCACGCCGCCTGATGAACTTGCATAACAATGAGGCAGGGAGAAAGGTAAAGAGTTTTGTTTTTTTAATTTCTTATTTCAGATGCATTGTTACAAGTGTCTTTCCAAGAGCGTTCCAGAGAGAGCAACAGCCAAATCATTTTATCTTTCTGAATGAACAGACGATATAATTTAATTAAGCAACTCATCCCACTTATGAGAAATAATGACACAATTACAAGGGTAATTGCAATTTATTACAGCTTGAATCTAATTTTTGCAATTTAGGCTATTCCTATCAATTGCTGAGACCAAAAAATGTGGTGACAATGCCCACTAGCCCACCTAGTCAAGAAGCAGACGGCCAATGTACCCCCCCCCCCCATGCTATAGCTGTCCTATCAATGA
>JAPZEB010000023.1:26078527-26088886 GCA_029783705.1 Chaetodon striatus
AGTTCTGCTTCAGTCAAAACAGGAATAAAAAGGTTTCATTGCTACTGGTGTGTTGACAACAAAAACATCATTACAGTGTGTTTCACATTCAAACACCTTGGTTCTATTTTACTGTAGCATAGTTTGTTTGCAGTCCTTTTCCCCCCCGAGCAGTAACATCTATTTTCAGTTAATAGACAGTAGCAAGAAAACTCATTTAACTGCAGAGATCCTTCCTCAATTCATTGAACATGAAGCTGATATGTTGCTGGATGTGTTGTCGAGTGCTGCACTGATATTTTCTATTCAGATACGACTCATGAGAACTAAATAAACTCCCATTTGACTCAGTTTGGCAGTTCATTGCTAAAATATCAGTTGAAGTTGAACCTGCAGTCTAACCTAAAGAGAGACTCTAATTAGATCATTGCTAAATAGATGTAAACTGTGTTCAGTGGAGTGATGATTACTTTAAACTACACACCCATGCATATAAAGGCAGAGAAATAAAACATATAGCTGAGATTATTATTATAATTAGCCTGACATGCTGCCGGACAAGCATTTATAGTTCAGAGTATACATTTTTTTCACTTAACGCAAGGCTAATTTGGGTCTGATGATTTACACTCGCTTGTTCTCATTAGGGCTATAGGGGAATGTTGGTCCTGGCTAGATTAGCTCTGTTCTGCTGCAACGTTAATTCGATTTTATTACAATTTGGATGTTATTTTAGGAGTTTTGGACGTAATATCTATCAGTTATAATAACACTGTACTCACCAAAATAATTGCTGAGACCTGGGATACAACAAACTTGGACTGGGCAACAACACAAGATGTAAGATGATGAGAAACTTGAGAAAGGCTATAAAACAAGGCAGTTTACCTACTGTAGGTTATCTAAACTAGTTTGTTGTTAAAGACAAACTAGGTTATAATGAGTGCATGTCTGCAGGGGGACTGCCCATTGTTCCTGTGGTTCATTATTCTGAAAGCCTAATTGACCAAAAAATGTCCCATTAGACAAAAAGTCCATTTGCCATTGCTCCAAAAATACACACCTTCCCACGCAGATCATTGCCTTTTTTTCTCACTATGGTGAAAGTATGACCTGCTCTACGCTGCCTTTGACTGGCTAGTGCTCATTGCCTTCGTTGGTTGAGTTGATTAGGTTTGGGCATGAGGAGTAAGATTGGTTAGGGTTAGTGTAAGAATATCAGAGGCAGAGTAGGGCAGCTCAAGCTTTCGCCATAGTAGGACAACAAAAGTTGCAGCATGGTCGACTCATTGACTCATTACAGGCCTTGAGTCTTTCTAACAACAGTGGGAGTGTATGTTTCTGAAGATATGGGTTTCTTGACTGATGGGCCATCGGAACAATGGCATGGCACCCAGCCATAGCATGTACAGTTGGTCAATGGAGAACCAGTCTGTCAGCTATTTGCCTGTGTTTTCTCCTCAAAATAACTTAAGCTAATTTACTCTTTAGCAATGCCTCATCATTCCCAGATCATTGTCAATAATTTGGTGAATGCAATGTTATCAGAACTGACAGGAATATTGGCTGACTACAAAAGTCAGATAAGTATTGTAACTGTTTCTTTACGAACAGCAGTATCTCTGCACAGCATCTCTGATGGTTGCTGCTGATGACAACGGAAAGTCAGAGCGCCCTGATGTTGTTACCAAGACACTGCTACAGCATTTAGCTGGCTTCCGCTCCAAACTTGATCGGCATGTTCTCATGCCCAGGGCGTCAAATACCACCACTGTGTCAAGCCCCTCTGTGTGTGGTATCATTGCAAAAGGCACCCTTTGACGTGTTTATGAGATGCTTTCAGCTAACCTATTAAAGAAAGTCTGCATAGGGTGTGAGGTAGGGAAGGAGAATAGGTAAAAAAAAAAAGCCAGACCTTCATCCAGGACACCACCACTTGTGTCCCGTGTGAAGCCAAAAGTCAATGTTGGTTACACAGGGTTACACAATTTACATATAGTCATCAAGCACTGATGTTAGTCACGTGACATAATTGTCACACTACATTACGCATCAAACTTACTTACTGTAACCAAAAATATGTTTTTAAACCTTACCAAGTGCTTTTGTTGCCTAAACCTAACTGCAACAGTTTCACAACATTAGCCAGTTGTTAAGATGTATTTCTTGTAATGAGCTGTGCATCACATTGACATGCTAAAGGGGCCATGTACAAAGCGTCAATATTTGACTACCTAGGAATGAGAACAGGCTGACGTGTGACACAAACATGAAGTGTTATTGAAATTCTCATCTAACTGTGGGCAAGAAATTCAATAAGCAAATTTCCAAATTATTCCGATAATTCATGCAGTGTAGAGGAAGCTAAACAAACCACATGCTAACACTTGGCTTTGGGCTGAGGATGTGCAGTGCGATGTGGCACTTTATGTTATAACCACTTGTTGTTTTGTTGACATGTTCATGTTCTTGCCGTCTATTCAGCTTTAATCTATATTTTTTTATAATTTTTCAAGGTCGTGTGAGGTTTACAGACTATACAGGCCAGTTTATCTTTTGGTTTACATATTAATTAATAGGTTTAGAATGTATTATAAGTTTTGCACATTTATAACACCACACATTATAGAGATTTAGAGACTGATGTAGTCTAGTCTTGCACTTTGCATGATTAGTATTTTGTATAAGCATCAGTTTTTAACTTATTTTATTTCAGTAGAGGGGCTACTCAGACGGATCAAACACAGTTGTCGTGTACATAGATTTGCATATTTACTCAGTTAAAGTAACTTATTAATATATCATAGCATATAGTCTCATTCTGACATTTATATTTTCTTCTGACATAGATTACAATAACTCCTACTGGAGGCATTTAAAAAAAAAAAAAGTGTTTCCTCTGACAAGGATGCAAATACATTTCCACAGACAAAGAGCTGATGTGGCTTTAATTTAATGATGAGTTGTATTATACAAGAAAGCTTATCCTTGAACCCTTAGTAAGGCATCCACATTCTTCATTTTATTGTTCAACGCATGTCGGTACAAGAATGTTCCCGCTCAGTGTTCACTTGCCCATATCGACTGTTCCAACAAATATCCAAAGCTATTATTTTCATAAATTCTCTCCCTATGAAGAAAAACACACACATTAAATCTGGTCATTGTGTGTGTCCGGGTTTGAAGCCAAACTTTATGTAGAAGTCTGTTATTCAAACATTCCAACCACGCTTAATATAGTAACTGGCAAATGCATTACGAAGCATAAATCATTAAAAAATCAGAAATAAATAAATCAAGCAGTGTGCTGACTTGCTGACGTTATTTTGTACACAGCACATTTTCATAATGTGCTGTGGTCTTCTGTCTTGATTGTGGCACGCACGGAACAGAAGTCAATTATCTCTCCGAGCATGGAAAGGAGCGTCTTCTCCATGTCTGTGTCAAGCAGAAACGTGATCAGAAAGAGAAGGAAAAGAGCAAGAAGGATTATGGAAGACTGTTATTTTCCATTAAAAGTGAAAAAGCAATGCCCCCCCACAAAATAAATCCCTCGTAAGCCTGCAAAATGTGATTATTCATCAAGTTGGAATTGTTTTTTTGTTTGAGGATGAAAAGCACCCATGCTGTTTTTTAAGGATAATTGGGGCTGTCTTACTTGGGTGGTCACACCCACCTGTGACACCCGCAGTAACTCTTTACCTCACCACTTTCCGTGTTTATTTTCTGTTGTGGTTGGAACGGTTGATGATATTAGAAGTGTATTCTGAGAGCATGATGTGGTACGATTCATGATACTTAACTGAATGAGGATTTAGGATGCAGGATGACCGGGATAACTGGCTCAACACTTGAGCCTCTCCTCATGCTTTCTGTGTTGGCAGAGCCGTTCGGAGTCACTAAATGGGAAGAGGACCTTCATGCAAATGACCTGATGTGAATAGGAAGTGGCTCAGTGTGCCTCTTGTTTTTAGACACACAAACAAGAGTGTAGTTCTTTTGTGAGGGTGTTTTTGAGATGGATGGGATGGCTTGATGAAACAAGGAGGTGCATGTGTAGCCGGAAACTGCAAGTGAAAAGAGTGGTTATTTAGGAGAGGAGCTAATTGAGAGTGGTTTGGAGAAAGAGTGGGTACACTATATAAGTAGGAGCAGCTGTCGGACCAAGTTAGGGACTATGTGCAAAGCATGGTAAAATATATGGTAAAACAGTTCTCAGTTTAGGAATAATTTCATGAGAGGTAATTAATCATTTTCACTCTTTCTAGCCTTCAAAACTTTGTGGTACTCTTTTTTTATTCTAAATGTTGCTGATCACAGAAAATGAAAAAGTACAGAAGATGATCGATGTCTGTACTTCTGAAGGCAGCAAGGGATAATTTACATCATTCATAAATTACCATTTTGGACATGATCACTGTCAGTGGTTCTATCCAGCTCTGTGAAAGAGAGCCATGCTATTTCATTCATTTGCTGGACGCTCCCACTCGTCCTCCTGTATGTGAAAAGCATTGTAGGCGGGCAGCAGAGCAGAAGTAAGATGTGTTTTGTTAGTTGTCTGAAGCCCTGGGGACCGGAACCGCATAAGCTCCCCATACTATGCCCTGGATTGAGAAAAATAAATCCATTTGTTTCTGACAAACATTTTGTCATTAAAAATATGAGATAGAAAAACAGAGTCTGCTGTGTGTGCCTTCTTCTAAAGCAGCTATTGTTTGGGTGTCAGGATCATTAGTTCATTGGGATATATTCTGCAAGCTAATGCTTCTGGTCTAATTCACACTGGGAGCGACAGACGCACCCACTTTTCTAATTCAGGGCCCAGTTGGGAGGAAAGACAGTCGCGTGGTAACGTGACCGCTGACATCACTGGAAAGGATGCTTAAGTCTGCCAAGGCCCTGCATTAACTATATGTAAATGTATTGTATGATCCTGCTATTCAGAGTTCACTGGCAAGACATATGAGTGTCTATAGTGCTTTGGGAAACCAGGGTATGTTCGGCTGACTCCAAAGAGGATGTGAAGGAGGTTGTTTTCATTTACAGTGATTGAAGAGGACAGAAGAGACAGAAAACTGAACTAAACTAAAATGATTTTAGCCAATAAAGTAGCTCAGAACAGGTCGATGTTCCAGAGTGATTTCCTCATTTGGCTGACGAAACCTTTTACTATCTGCTATAAAGAGAATTTACAACGTCTGTCTAGGTAATTGAATGGATCCAGCCCAAAGCTATATAAAACAACTTTTAGTTTAGAATTTTATTGTTGGGAGCAACATTGCTTCATGCCAAGTCATTTTTTTCTAATTTTCTTCCCCGTTTTTGTAGAGTGACAAAAGCCCTCCCAAATTCCTTTGAATTAGCTCCAACATTCTGCCTCCTTCTCGTAATTTGTAACTTTGGCAAAGTGAGACAGGAACGTTCAGATCAGAAGCCTCGGCCTCTCTGAGATAAGACACATCTGTGAGAGTTAGGGGAAGAGAAGCAAGGGTGGCAAAAAAATAAATTGCCCAAATGAAGGGATTAAATTAAAAATCGAGGAGTCAGAGGTCTTTGGAGCTGACGCTTGAGATTATCCAGATACCAAGTGAGAAGAAAAGGATTGTTGTCTTCCAGACGCCACTCTTCAATTACAGACTTCTCCACAGTTGAGGAAAAGAGATGTTTAACAGTCCCATGGATGATGGATTATTCTGGGGCAATCCTTTAAGTCTTGTTTGTTATTCCAGGATGTGGAGGCTTTGGTTAAGGTGATACAACATGGAAAAACATGGAAGTACTACTGTGCTGAAAACATCTCTTTGCAGCCCTTGTGGATAGAAATGCAATCAGTCTTTGCGCCGTAATAATGCTCATTTAAAATGTTAAAATTCTCAACAAAGCAGAGGAGCACACAATACGGTTCAACGCTGCCCGCAACACAGCCTGCAGCAATTAAGAACGTATAGCCTCTTTTATTTTTTTCATGTGATCGCTTGGTGTTTTTCTGTGTTCCTTTAACTTTGTTTTGACTGCTTGTCTTAGTGAAAGACCATCATTTGGAGGTTTCTCATCATCTGTTTGATATTAGTGGTGAGGAACACATGGCCATTCAAAGGCAGAGCCCTGTGTGACATCATAGACCACAAGGCAAAGTGGGGATCGTCAAGACCCCAGACTGAGGACTCTGAACGCTACCTGACTGCCTCCATCCATCTGCAACTGTATTGTCCAAATAATGTGCCAGCAGGGTCTCTCTTTCTGACACATACTTGTTTTTTTATGTAGTTTTTATTGCAGAACTGAGTGTTGTCTCTTCTGCACAAACAGTAGAGAATCGAGAGGCCTTTTCAGGATCTCCTCAGTGTCATATCAAAGTAGCATGCAGAGCACAATAAACTAAACTGAAATCAACTGTCAAACTTAATAGCAATGACTGTGCACGGTGATTAAGTGGAGAGAAAATAGGGCAAGATACAACAGAGTTTTAATTGAAGAGTTTTGGTGTGAATCCCCTTACTGACAACAAAAAGACAAAAAGAGCTTCTCTCCTACACACGGCTCTGACTGAACAGGTTCAAAAACTGTCTGTCACAGACACTGTAAATAACTTCAGATTCACAGATATTAAAGTGAAAGCTCTGACTATATATATAAGCAGACAAGACATTAGCCTGGGGAGTAATGACGCCCAATTTGGCGTGCACACCTGTTTATGTTGGACCGGAGCAGTAAGCGGTGCTTGTAAAATATGAGCGAGGTTAATACTTATGCGGTGACGCCCTCAGGCCTCACAGCTATAGTAAGGACAGCATCAGCAGTCTGAGATGATGGGATGGGTTTAACCCCAGGCACTGCTGTATTTGTGTCTGCGTTCATGTGTGTGCAAAGCTCATTCTGATTAGATTTAAAGAGCACTAAGCATTTATTTGTCTCCTCGCCTCACCTCATGTTTCTGTCTGCATACCACCTCTATATGTACGAGCGTCTGCGACTGCATGTGTGAGACGGACACATCCCTATGGGAAGTGGGTTTCTACGTGGAGACATTTGGCGGAGGGAGTTCGAGGACAGCCCACACGCGCTTTTGTGCTGCTCAGTGTCCAGTGGTTGGCTCGGCCACGGCTTCGCCTTGAGGTTATTTTCCTCCTCACGTTTTGTTTTCATGAAGTGAGGTCGGGGTTCTAAAAGCAGACTCCACCTAGGGAAAAGCTACAAGACCCTTAAGGGCCTTTTTCTTAGCACTTCACCCCTCACCCTCTGTGAGACGAAGCAGAAGACAAACGTTCTGGAAGAGGCAAATTACATTTTTCACGAAGATGATCGCAAATTATGACTTGGAAATACATTTTCCATGGCCTGTTGCTTTCAACATATACTGAGGTGCAGGATTTCCAAGGACACAGCATGAATTTTTACAGCTAATTGCTTTGCAATTCATTTTTCTAACCCATGATTCATCTTCTTAGCAAATTAAATTTGGCATTTCATGTTAATGCTGCAAATAATAAACTGAACTCACTAAAACTGAAGAATTAACTCAGTCCAAACCATAGAAACTCAGAAAGGCTCCAAGCGCTGTACTCTAAATGATCTGTTCTGATAAAACAACATCAATATGCTACACAGCTGAGACCACAGAACTCGACACTCTACAGCTGCCACTTGGAAAATATTGGCATTTTTATGTTTTGGTTAACTTACACGGCACGCAATTGTTGTCAACAAGTTCCAAAAATCAGTCTTGAAGTAATTTGCTCACCTCGAGCAACTTCACTCCATCTCCAAGCTCACAGAGAGGCAGAGTTAGTTAGTTTGCTACTGTAAATCAACAAGTTTAAGCACCGGCAACGAGTCGATTACTCTTTTTCTCCACTAAAGATCGACACTTTAGAGTCAGGTCCAAAGAATAGTCCAGGAATAGCCAACCCCAGCACACAGCCAGTGCCAGTGAGATTCTGTGCCAGTGTATCATCCTTCCCTGTCTCGCCTGTGGAAAGAGCAGTGGTGGAGGTGAAGAGGTTCCATGGTGTGGGTCATATACATGGAAAGTTCTGCTGAATCCTTTGCTTTTCCATGGGGATGGAAGGTCACCGGAACAACACACAAACAGCTCCAACTCAACATGTAGCTCAGCGCGCTGTAAGAAACACTGGGCCCTGTTGTTCATACTAATTATCTTACAACTTTTAATGGATTTTTCAGCTGTGTCAAACCCAACAAGTACTCTGGATTTTAAGCGTTTGTGGCAGGTAATGATGAGCAGCATGGTGACAAAGTTTGCTTAACACAAGTGAACTTGTCCATCTCCCGCTCAGAGAGTTGATGGCTAACTCAGTCTGTCAGCAGAGCGCACCGCATGGAAAGCAACATCAGAGAAACTGGTTGCCCGGCGCTTGTATATTTCTGTCTCCATCTGTGTCACCGGCTGGAAGTGGGCTAGTGTACATGCCTTTGAATATGTAGGGCATTGGACACCAGCTCCATGTGGTTTGGGAGAAGTTAAAGGCTGGTTGGGGCTTTAATCCGCCAAACCCTCCTCCCAGTTTTTCCCCTCTTTTTCTTGTCTCTGTGGGTCCTGTTTCCCCCCACCAGCTCCCCATCTACCACACAGGCCCGTCAGCACCCCAGCTCCAAAAGACCCTCAGCTCCCCCCTGCCCCCCCTCCACTGCCTCCACACCAACTGGGCCCTGCATCGCCGCAGTCCTGACGTCCTAATGGCTGATGGATGCACCGAGGTCACACTGATGATCTAGAGAAGTCCTTTGGTCCATCATTGAGCCTTTGATCAACATACTTAACCCTTTCTTCCTAAGAACCCCCCTCAGTGGATGAGAATGTGGGGAGATTGAGTTACACAGTGCTGGGGAGCGGGCAGGCTGACATCCCTTTGGTAACACATGTCTTTGTTTAAGGCAAAGCTCTGGCACTGACAGTCCTCTTCCAAGCTCCTTTCCTTCTCTTAATACCCCACCAGAGTTACCAGGGAGAAGATCTAGAGTGAAGATCCAGAGTCTAGGAGAAAACCTGCAGTTTTTTTCTAAATGACCTGTCTGGTTGTTCAATCAACCATATTATTAAACCAATGAAAAGCAACAGACATTTCAAGAAATACACTTATTTGCTGTCTTGTTGAAAGCAAGATAAAGAGGTCCATAGCGCTGTCATATCTGTCAACGGAAGGAAATGTTGGCATTGTACATTTCTGCAAACTGCGAATATGTCACATGTGTACATTTCATACGTGTTGTATCGAAAGTGACGTAGTGTATGCGCTGACTGTGTCATCGGGAAGTGGAGGGTATGGTGGCTAACGTGACACCTACATAAGCCTGCCAATCCGCAGACTACTGCAGACTACTGTTTGAGACCAAGAAACAACAAAACTAGTTTTTTTTAGCAAGCCATCACTGTTTCCAGCAGCTTTTCGCCATCAAACATTGCTGTTTTTAGCAACCTGTTGCTATTTCAACACCAGGGATAGTGCCATGAAAAACGTGTGTTTTTGGTTCACAAAAAGCAGTTGTTTTGTACTGAGACATTGCTGCATTTCCAGCCAAGACTGTGCCACAAAAAAACAGGTACTTAATTACAAAACATTATCTTTTCCTAAGGATAACCAAGAGTTTTGTGCCTTAACATGCACTAACCATGATGCTGTTGAAATGTAAAGTTTCAACAAATCCAGTACATAATAATGTACGTTTGTAACACATCAATGCAAATGTTTATTCTGGCAACTGGGTTGAGTATACGATTATAGCCAGCTGCCAGAAAAATTAGCAGCCAGTTAGTTTAGCTTAGCATAAAGACTGGAAACAGCTAGCCTAGCTCTGCCTGAAGATAAGAGCCCCACTTTCCTGCAACTAGAGCTCTACAGCTCATAAATTAACACTCAAAATAAGCATACCGTGCCTTCCAAAATGTCAAACTATTTCACTAAGCGAAGGGCTTACACAATGCATATCTTTTATTATCTGATTTAACATTAATCATTGGGAATTAACTTTTATTTTTACAGCTATTACATACCTGGGGTACCAATAATACTTGAGTAATGCATAAGCATTGCATTGGTGAGATACACTTAAAGCATGCTCCATTAGTCAGTTTCAGTCAGCAATGTGAGTAATCATTTTATTTGCAGTGCAGGTGTCAGCTTGTTAACAGAAACCTCACTGGCACCAAAACAACACAATGTTTTTTGGATGCAGAAAGCTGTGTGCAACCACAAAGTAATTTAATTTAATATTGCTTCTAAGAAACAGGGTACAGGTTTTGCTTTAAGCTAGAACTTGGTGTTTAGAATTATTTATAGTTCATCTGAATAGTACTTCCAAGCCATTCTGTGAATAAGTCTTGTTTTTTCAACCACTTAACTTCTGTGGGTGGGAGAGTAT
>JAPZEB010000023.1:26095512-26110145 GCA_029783705.1 Chaetodon striatus
AAAGCATCCATGTTGTTTCCACAGTACGACTCAAAGCTCATGAACACACCAAAGTCAGAAGAACGACTCTACAACATGGAAAATGGGACCATCCAAGGAGCACCTGAATGCAGCATTACACTGAGCTGAAGTATCTAAAGAGGTTTTGGGGAAGAAAAAGTAGGATCGGCACATTCCTAGTTACATAGTTTACATAAAAGCAGAGTATGTGCAAAATATAAGTGCATTTGTTTCATGGTTCCACCTGACTTACAAATTATAGAGCTGTTTCGTCAGTAACAAACACTATTTAAGTGTCACACCAGAACCCAACAGATCATTACCATGGTGATAACTCATTCATTCAAATAGCAGCTGACAACTCGAACAAAATACCTCCCAAGCTTCCTTTCCATCATTGTAAAAGGAAGGTCATGGCTAATGGTGGAATCAGGGCCATAGGATTTCCCTGCCTGTGTATGTAAGTGGCCATGCCAGTCATGGGGCCTGGGTCACAACAGCCATTCTAGTCAGCGGTCACCATGGTCCAGTTGTTAATGATTGAGTGTGTTCCTTGTGCTGACACTAAGTGGTGAGTCAGGTCAAACGGCCATTCAGAGGAATTCCATCTCGGACATTCCAATGCTGCTGTTCCCTCAGGTTCACATCACGGAGGGTGCGAGGGAAAAAAGGTCGAACAATGTGATCTGGAATCTGGGAGGGAGTTTGCCGCCGCTTGTTCACAGCTCCTGAGATATGAGTTAAACATGCGGAATGTTAATCTGTCAATGTGTGGTCATGGTGCGTTTTTTGTAAGCGGTTGTGATTTGAATCACGAGGCCCTGCGGTTGTGCCCAGGCCCTCTCCGCCTATCAGGCGTGATTAGAGGTAACCAGTTCTGACACCCTGATGGCCATGAGAGACATCCCTCGCCCGCCAACAAAGCCACATGTCACACACGGCCATCTTGTTTTCTCCCAGCAGGCCTCTGGAATGTAGTTCATCCCCTCAGCCTCCTCAATAAGGCCATTCTACAAATTCAGGGTTGGAGGCTATTGAATCTTAACTCTTCAGGGGGATGCAAAATAGCTCTCAGCATGTGAAACTATGTAGAACGAATGCATTTTAGCACCCTTTATCTGCCCCTCAATAGACTGTCTTCATTGACACAGGCATTCTGATGCCTGTCTTGGTAAACTTGTCTCCGAAATGAAACGGTGAAACAGCAGGGAAGACATATGTGATCATCAACTCAAGCTCTAGCAATGCTGACGGCACTCCAGCACTGGAAACATAAATCTCCGGGTTTTAAAGTTCACAAAAGCAGCCAACGTTGTTCGAAATTGTTTGTGTGAAGTGCATCTGAGACCCCAAACCCTGAGCGTACCAGTCATAACCTTCTTTGGTTTCTCGTTTGAAGGAAGTGAAAAATGCATTTTTTAATCTCAGTATGCAGGGATAGATCCATGCCATGTTGGAAAAACATTTGCACCACAGCTCTGGTTTGTGGCTGGCTATTGTACAGGGAGTGGTATTTCACTTATGAAGTGATTCCGTTACAGCTGTCCCCTCAACCATCCCCCCTCTGCACGCACTCACTTACTCCCATTCAACCACACACACACACACACACACACACACACACACACATACACACAGGCAGAACCATTTAAACACAGTTCTCCATAAACACGTACAAATCAGTTCCAACGGGTGCTCCAGCAAAACTCAGACATGGACCCAGACCCACAGCACTCAAAAACAGGTTATTTTAGAAATGACATGATATGCCAAGTTGCACATCTGCAGTCGGATCCTGCCAAGCTGCCATGTGAAATACGATCTAACGCTGGTCTGCTTGATTCCAATGAATGACATCCTTACGCTCCTATCTGTTGAATAATGCATTTCACTTAAGTCCTCATATGGGGGGGCTCTCGGGCTGGTTGGGGGGGAAACAAATCTTGAAAGGATTATTGTATTTACTTTCTTTGGCGAGGCTCTGAATTGCTATGGGAGGTAGTTGTGGCTTTTGTGGTCACGTGTTTATTGTTTATGCTTTGTATTTATCCTTAATTAATGCTGCGCTGATGAGTGCTGTCACAGACACCAGCGAACAACGGTCGGGTCTCACGCAATGTGCGGATGATTTCCTCCCCACATTCAAGGCCTTGGAGAGGAGCAAAACGCTTCCTCCGGCTTGTCTCTTTGAGCCGGAGCAGGAAGACAGATGCTCTAGAAAAACACACACCAAACCAAAGACTGTCAATCTGTGTTCCCGCTACTCCTCAAGTGCACGTCTTTTTTTGGAAGCCCTCTTCTTGTTTTCAGCATGCGCTTCGGAGCAAGAGGAAGTTCAAAGACGTGTTTTTCGGCATTACAATGGTTACACACGTTTTCCCCAGATGAAGGCTCGTGGTCCAGATGCAGATCACTCACGGGGGTCACTCCGAGGTCTCTCTGACCCCCCTCCATGTGGCTACTCCATCCAACCAATCTCTGTCATAGGATTATTGTTTTCAAATGATCTGCTCACTGACAAATGATGTGTGACCAATTTTATAATAATGCAACTTGTCTTCCCTGAGAAATGGAATCCTGAGATTTTATACAGTTGGAAGTTGAATGAACACGTTGTGTGGCATTAAAAGTAACCAACACTGATATTGATTAATTAGCTTTATAGCTTTATACACTGAAACTTACACTTGATAACAGTCTCCCTTATCCATAATAGACTCAATGTGTGAATAAATATTGTCATCTCAAGGTTCATTTAAAAACTTTCTCATATCTCACTGCCTTCTTCAGTGAATGGAACTATTTGTGTGTCAATTTAAAATATATTACACCGTGGATACATGTTCCGGACCTATATAAAGAAAAAGCCATCTTTAAAGCTGCTTTGATTGATTTTTTTTGGCCACTCGGGGGACGAACTGTAAACATATTAATGATATATTATCACCTTGTAAAGTTAAGTAGAAAGTGTTCACAAACAGTTTTCTATTTATTCCCCCAGCAGACACAAGGCACCATTACCTTTAATTTTAAAGTCTTGTTATTGACACCCTGACTGATATAAGCCTAATATTCACTGACCTAGTAGCACTTTTTTGCTCTCTGCTAACCACAGAAGGAGTTCCCCATGTATCCACCAACAGCATACAGCTAAATCAAGTGCCTCTCAGCTTGGGTACAAAGAACTTCCAAGGGAAAAGACAGGACTGGCGCATACTGATTGATCTGCAGCCATTAATTGCGCTAATAGACTAATGTTTCAATGCTAGACTAAAGGGCAATCATAGAGTCAACCCACAACAGGTGAGCAAGTCTAATTAGAGAATTGGTTGAACATGATTTCAAATACATTTTATAGATCCAAAAGTAAAAACTGCCACTGTCAATGTCCAAGTGTCTTAATCACAGGCCATAAGAACACAGATATCTCTTCAAGCTCCAAAGATAAAATACAAGAAGCACAGGTACTGTATCATTCAGCTTTTCATTTGGGCCAAAGGCCTCAACTGTACTGAAAGTAACAGGACCTCTTAAGTTTTCACTGCCTGTCTCACAGTACCTATTTGCACTCACTATCAAAATCTGTGAATACATTTGTGTAATATTTAATGTTATCTGTTCTGTCACTTTAATTTAACACTGAAAATACAAATATTATGTTTGCCTATTTTAAATGCATTTTAAATCTTTTTTTTTTTTTAAGACGGACGTCCATCATTTAGGTCACTCACTGACACCTCAAGCGTGCAATTTTTGTGCACATGACCTAACATTACTGTGATTTCAATCAGGTTACATTCAGCAACAAGGAGGAAACTGGTAAAATGTCATAAAGAAAATCAATTTTGTTAAATTTCTTCAAACCAGTAGACCAGTCAGGATACTAAGCAGGCCAAAGTCATTTCGCCAGATCAACTGGCAAAACTAACAACACAGGTAACAAAAGCATTGCCAGTAGCAGCGGTATTAGTGCAGCAGCACATGCTAGCAGACTCTGCTCAGCTCCATGGTTTTTGTGGGATGGTTTGTACAAATAAACAGAAAGGTAGGCACACACTTTTTTTATTTTTTTTATTTTTTTTTAGTATTCTCTGCTGTGTAACATTGATGATGAATAATCAGGAGGGTGATGATGAGTATGATGATGATTAATGCATCAAGCCAAAAAATGAGGGAATGCGACATGATTACTGTAAGCCCCATGAGGAAGCACGTGGGTGTTTGTGCTGTGAAATGCACCATACAGCACAGACCCCCACTCGCTGTAGGATTTACAGTAACATGCACATATCATGCCCACATTATGGGAGTCACAAGCTTCCATTAGCCATACTACAGACATACATAGCATTATTTATTATGTCATTCTTGTTTCGTGTCAGCAGCAGGTGTTGTCCGTGCATCAAGCTCTGTGGTTTTGATGCAGTCTTTGATTTTTTTTCTCCCTCCAACCCGCCGGATCAGCAGCCTCGCTGTGTTCCAACACCTTCTGACTTACGAAATAAGCACTGACTATATATAATATAATACACCAGCTAACAACATTCAGTACAGTCTAAAAACAGATGTTCCCAAGAGGCAGCATTAAACAGACATTAAAACAAACATTAAACTCCTTACACAACACTCACGGGTGCATTGGCAAAGTCTGTTACTACAGGAAACCATATGTTGTATATCACAGTCATCATATACCCTCAGACTGCCTACAGCTAGTTATCCTTATAAAGCACAGTCCTATGTAATGCACATTTTTCTAAGGTTTTCTGGAATCAGGGCCCTTCTATATAGTTTACAATAACGACGTTAAAGACCCATGTGGCTTGCTAACTCAAGCATGGGGGACTGTTTTCTGGAGATGTTGACTCACCCTAAATATACTCTTCTCTATTTTGGTTGAAGCGCTTAACATGTCACGGCTGCTCTACCCTATAGAGGAAAACACGGCTACGCTTCATTTTTGCCTGGGGTCAGGATCTCCCCAAGGGAGAGAGCGGACGGCTTTCTCAACCCGCCGTATCAGCAGGGCCATCCCGACATGTATAATCTGTAATGCACAGCTGCCTTTTACAACATACTACTGTTCTACCACTGAGGTCCGACAGTGCCAAGACCTGTGGTGACTTGGGCGGTGTAGGCCTCAGAAGTTTTTTTACTTAAAGGCTCCAAACATCATATCTCACCACCTGAGCGCCTGGCTCAGTGATTCACTAGTGTGCGGTGGGAGAATGGAGGAAAGAGGGTGGATCACTTCAGTTTGGATTACATGGTCCTTTGTTTCACATGTATTGTGTCACAGGATGATATGATGAGTTTTGAGCACGATCTCAAAATCAGCTGTAATTTATTCTGATCTAATCTGATCTAATGCGCTTACAGTTTACTGTATAGTCAAAGCCAACACTGAGCAATAATATATCTCTAAGGGATTTTGAGAGAAACAAAGAAAGCAGGGAGTTGTAAAAGTCAAAACAGTTGAAAAATCATATGAGAGAACACACACGAAGTAAAAATATCATTCAAACACAGTCAGGATTTAAACCTGGCAACAAAAGCACAATATCCATTCTCAGCAATGTAATCTGTCATCTATTTCTAATCCGTTGAGACATCTGAGCATCTAACATTATATATCTGTGGATTTATTTGCTCAGTTGAAGTCTATTTAAGGCGGGATTGGGCCTTCGCCGGGCCATGTTGACAGACTGATCCTTTATTGACACGTGGTGAGAAACAGAGCCTGGAAACCAATCAGGTCTACTCAGACCAGGCCAGGCTAGATCGGGCCAAAGTAGACCAGGCTTAATCCAATTTAAAATGAAGAAACCAAACAAACAGTAGTTCAATTTTTTGGCCAAAAAGCTAAACTTCAAAGACAATAGGGTAATTAAAGATTTACTTTCTTCCCTATGCAAAAGAAAAAGGTCATCAATGATCACGCAGCATGCTTTCTTTAAGAAACTATAATAATAATAGTATCCAATGAAGGCATATAGCTGCAGCATGTTGACGAGACAATAAACCAGTTTTTATTTGCATGAGGAGGAAAGTGTATCTTTCATCACTTCTTCCACAGTGCCCAGGGCTGCTTCCTTCTCCATGGTGCGGCCAGCACCCATCCAGCCACACAGGAAGCATCTTCCACTGCTCCCCCTCTCCCTCCTCTCCTCTCCTCCTCCTTTCCCTCCTTTCTCTCAGTCTCCTCCTCACTCGCCCATGGTGGAAACTATTAACAGGGCAGGGTTCCATGGAGCAGTGTGGCGAGGTTATCGTTCACACAGCTTTCCCTCTTCCTTTCCTTCTGTCTGTTTCTCTCTCTCTCTCTCTCTCTCTCTCCCTCACAGCACAGCACTCCTCAACACACAGCCCAATATAGCGGGGGAGACTCACTGCCCTCTGTTTTTAAACCTCCACAGCCGCAGGGTAACGATTTTTCCTGATACGCGCGTGGTGAAAATGCGTAAGACTTGACCTTTTTTTCATGGGCCTCGGTGTGTCACAGGCAGGGGTGACATGGGAAGGAAAATGTGATGGCCAGCCGACTGCAAAACAGTTTTTGTAAAGTGTCAACAGAGGAGAAATGTAAAGATGTGAATAGGCAGCTTGGAGTTTAAAGGAATAGTTCAGCCTTTTGGGGAATATGTTTTTTTCCCCTGAGAGTGAGTAGAGATTATCAGCAGGTACGTTTCAATCCAGTTGGAATATGAATGTATACATGAAAAAGATTTCATGCTGGAGTGATGTCAAAAATGACTTATCAAAAGAAGAGGAAGTCATGGCCATGTCATGGTACCTAATTGCTCTTATTTGTCTCTAGACAGAACACTGATATCATGCTGCTCCTCACCTGACATGCCTCTACTCAAGTTGGTTTGCAGAACAGGAAACCCAAATAACAGGCACTGTATGTGAAATATAGATTCAATATAATTATCCATCCATCCTTACACCCATTTTCAACCACTTATCGGAAGCCAGGTCACAGAGGCAGCAGACCGAGCAAAGCATCCCAGACGTCCCTCACCCAGCAACGCCTTCCAGCTCATCCTGGGGGACCCCGAGGCATTCCCAGGCCAGACAAGATATGTAATCCCTCCAGTGTGTTCTGGGTCTGCCCCAGAACCTCCTACCAGTGGGACGTGCCCAGAACTCCTCCAACGGAGGCGCCCAGGAGGCATCCTGATCAGATGCCGGTACCACCTCAACTGACCCCTTTTGATGTGAAGAGGCAGCGGCTCTACTCCGAGCTCCCTCTGGATGTCCGAGCTCCTCACTCTATCTCAACCCTTACCTTATCCCTACCCTCTACGCTTTTAACAGTACTAACAATAAACACAAATAAAACAGACCAACAAAGTAACCATGTACAACTACATAGCCAACTTACTTACTAATGGTAGAAGCCCAAATACCAAGGAGATATGACCAAATTAACAAAATCTGCAAGTCTACAAAATCGGGCTATCGAAATGCTCCGCTTCTAAAATGCTCGTGGTGTAGTCTGATGCCGTGTGGAGGGTGGAACAAAACGATGTTGCAGCCATGCCAGCCCGAACGCGGCTTAGCTGCAGCTGCTGGAATTTCCTCTATTGTGCTCACTTACAGTAAAGATGGTGACAAAGATAATATACAGTAAACTAATAACTTACTGTAAAGCTTCAATTTAAAGTCTAGTCCCAATTAAAAAGCCCAGTCCCTTGCCGGATGTAGCTACACATTTTGACAAATAAAGGCCTGTCTCAATTAGATGCCTGGTCTGGTTGCCAAATAGTTTATTTTTATAGAAGTTTTCTGGATGTAAACAACCGGATTGTTAACTACCCACTTGAGCTAACATTAGTTAGCTGTTTATCGTGCAAACAAATATAAATGTTTTAACTTTTGTCAATATGAAGATGCTACACATTGTTAGCTCGGTTCATTCCATTTCACTGAAACCATGAGCACCAGAGAAGACTGTAATTCATTCAGATTTACCTGCATGATGGAAAAAAGTGTGGTGACTCCCTTCTTCTGAAGCTGTCACAAAGTCTGAATATGTATCCATTCCTCCATTACCCAATAAGTCGTTCATGTTCCTTTAGTTTGTAAAGGTCCACTGATCAAAAGAATCAAAAATGATTTTCATAAAAATTAATCCAAGTTATGTGTATTGTTTTGAAATGATAAAGTGGAATTTCCAGAAAACTTGCGGCCCTTATCCACTGGTTAAGAGGAGCGAGGAGTAAGCTGTCAATGACTGTATAAAACAGTCAATCAAACATCGTTATTCACAGCAACCACAAGAGATCCATGAGCATATAGTCATATATGTATACACAGAATATGAGGCTGATTGGTCCAGTAGTTTGTGGGACAGATGTACATACACACAGACACATACACATACACACACACACACACACACATTCACACACATACATACACACACACACACACACACACACACACGGCCAAACACATGTTCATGTCTAGGTTTACGCATGGTGAAGATAATAAGGTGTCGGAGTTGTACAAGAATGTATTATCATTGTTATTATTATTATAATTAGTGTTATTAGTATGACTAGTATAATTAGTATTAATAATGCTCACATACAATTTGAAATTCAGACTCCCTGACTGTAATGTACCTGCTCACATACTGTGTACTGTAGTGCAGTCTGTCCTCTCACTTCTAATCTCTCAGCTAGCCTCATCGTCCTCCTTTCCTCCTCCTCCTCCTCCCCAGACTGCTGAAAAGCTGTCATTGATGAGAACACTGTGAGGGGGTGAGAGGTGCTCGGGCCCCATGGGCTCGTGTAGCAGCTCCACTGAAAGACTCCCATTTAAACACACACACCTGTTAACAAACAGCAACAATGGGCTGCATGGCTGCCAGCTCAGTGAGTTCCATACCCTGACCCCACTCCCACCCCTCGGCCCCCTGGCGGATATTAAAGAGCCTCTATTTACCCATACTGGCACACAGCTCACAGGCCCCACAGAGGCTGGCCTGCCCAGGGTGTCCTCAATCCACCATTGTCCGGTGATGAAGAACTAGGCGGCTGGATGGCAAGGAATGCTGAGGTAAAATGGAGTGCTGGATGGGTGTCTTGTCTGAGATCTGTCAGAAATGCTGCAGTAAAAACATCAAATGGATCTAAATGTTGCCCTGCTTGTCCCCTGAGACTCCCCTGAGTTGTGGTGTGTGTGATTCAGTTTGAGTTACTTGTACTTCGTTGTTGTGGACGGTGTCATATGTGTTGAATGTGCTCACATTTTGTTAATAGGGTATATAACAATAAAGTAACTGCATGCAAAACTATCTAGTAGCTGTCAATAGTGCCCATTGTTACATCAGTGGGTACAATTCTACCCTTTAGTGTAACAGCTCAGAAAACTCAGGCAGGCAGAGTGAGACAGACAGGTAAACCAATGGGAAGCTAGGCAAAACACACAGGACAATCTGGCAGAGGAACAACAGTGCTGGGCAGATATGCTGATTAAGTGGCTGATGAAGGAATAAGGTGCAGGTGAGGAGATGCGAGACGAATCCCAGGTGGGGGGAATGAGGTAATTGCAGCACAGGGGGGAGGGGCCAATCTCAAATGACATGAGAGTTTGTGATATGGCAGGTAAACACAGAGCAAAAATATAAAAGATGGTCTATATCAGGCTGGACTAGTGACACTTTAGTACATGAAGCTTGACTGTGTTGCATATGATCTTTACAACATTGGTTCAAATGTTTTCGGATCGGCCACCACGAAAACTCTAGTTCAGCTTAGGCATAAAAGCTACTTGATTGTGGTTTGTGGATAATAATGGTCATGGTTTAAATCACACTGGATTTTGGTAGGAGACAGAAAGCAAAGAGCTTATGTTGACCCAATCATCCACCCTGACCACTGCCACACATAGTTATGCAGTTTTGTAACAATGTCACATCACACTAGATATGTCTTTGCAGGCAACAGTCACACTTCACTTAACCACAACAGATACAGTTAACAGTTCATTTTGAGCATTTAAACGTATAACCAATGTTGTTGGACAGTCTCACTTTCTTAACCACAACTTGTTGAAGTTCTTTAATTTAAAATAATTTAGAATTCTGCTAGGACTGCAACTTCATATTTTATTATTTTCATTATGATAATAATGACATTAACATACGAAACTGCACGTATGACCACTTTTCACAGGGTGTGGACCTTTTAAATATATCTATTCATTCTAAGGATTTTTTGGGCATGAACAGGTGACAGTATTTCCTTATTTATAAGAAAAAAAAGCAAACATTACAGCTCAGTTGCTAGAAAAAATGTCCTTTTATGTTTCTGCAAAGCACAGATACGTTTCATTTGTTCATTTCATACATATCATATCAACATTTCTAATGTGAAATAGTACATGAGCTGACTTTGTCATCATAAGGTGGAGGGGATTGTGGGTGGCGAGACACCTGCCAAGCTGCAGACCACTGTGAACAACTGTGCAAGACCAACAAACAATAACACTGGTTGTTTTTTAAAGAGTCATTGCTGCATTTCCAGCAGATTTTTAGCCATAAAACACAAACTGTCATTTCCACCAGAGACAGTGCCACAAAAAGTTGTTGTTTTCTACCAATAAAGTGAATGTTGTTTTTATTACGGAGACTTTGCTGCATTTCCTGCGGGGATAGTGCCATGAAAGGTGATCGTTTTCTTACTGATAAAATTTCCTAACCATAAAGGTTTTTTTGTGCCTAAACCTGACATTAGTTCAGTACAGCATTGCTGAAATGTTAAGTTTCAATGTATCCACTTGTTAATAAGGTACAAATGTAATATATTCGCAGTTTGCAGAAACGTATAAGTCCAACATTTATTTTGGCGATTGGGTTGAAAATTACATATAAGAAATTAGAAAACAGAACAGACTTTTCACACCTTTTCCTATCCCTTTGATTCATTTTTGGCCCTTAGATTCACTTTGGGACTCACTGGGGGGTCTTAAACCCCAGGTTGAGAACCCCTGGTTTAGTCTGTAACACTCAACAATATGTCTGTTTTGTCCCATTTTACAATGATATATAAAAGCCTGATAATTGACTTGAACGAATAATTGATTATCTGCAGACACTGCCAAGTCTTTCAGAATAGTGATAATCAAATCAGGTGGTCCCATCCATAAAAACTCAACTGACCTTTCTAATAAGTCTTTCAGTACGTTTTTGAGAATAAAGAAATATGTCACTATTGAGACCAAAAGTTTTTTCAGTGTGAACATCCTTAGACGTTAAGCCAGCAGGGACCAGCCACTGCTGACGGCCACCATTCTTCAGAAGGGGCCGCTCTCCAGTTCGGCTGTGACCACTCCTTTTGTGTTCGCTGAGGGGGGCCAGCCATTCAACCCTACGGGACGGATAATAGCCTCGCTGGCCTGCTCGCCCTCCACTCCCCACCAGTGCTCCATCCTCCCATAAAATTCCCCACTTTAATTGCGTTCCTGGAAG
The DNA here is from genome assembly GCA_029783705.1 of Chaetodon striatus. Taxonomy (NCBI): domain Eukaryota; kingdom Metazoa; phylum Chordata; class Actinopteri; order Chaetodontiformes; family Chaetodontidae; genus Chaetodon; species Chaetodon striatus. The sequence goes on from JAPZEB010000023.1 coordinate 26,106,995, forward strand.
CCAGTAGGAGAAGAGGAGGAAGAACTTAGAGGGAGGAGGGAAAAGAAAGAACTCTATAGTGGGGAGCCTGTATTCATCCCTGGCCTATGCATTGCAAACAACAAACTGCGAACCACAGTCTAGGAAGAAAGAGGCACAACGGTCAAAAGCAGTGGAGGACTGGCCCACCAGTCTCCAATTCAGCGGGCCCTGGCTTCTTTAATAACTGATCGAGTTCACAATTAAACCCTGCTCGCTGGTAATACAAGTCTCCTTAGAGGCTCAATTGCAATTGGTGGGAGACAGGGCCACTGTTGTGTCCCGGGGATTAAAGCAGCCAGGGGGAATCAAAAGCCATTTTACAATACAGTAATCAGCATGTTTTCCCTCTGAAAGGCCCTCTGCTCCCCCATTTAGAAAACACAGAGCATTACCTCCTTTCTGCTCTCTACAAAACCCATTCAGCCACCCGCTTTATTATATGGATTAATCCTATGTGTTGTGGGGAGCCCTGGGGCTCTGCGAAGCAGGGGGGCGGAGGTGAAGAAGTGTCCACTCCAGACAGGTTGGTGAGGGCGAGGAAACCCATGACCTGGCCAAGGACACAATCCCAAGCAGTCCCCCTTTTACCAAACCTGCAGGGTTTGTTGTTTGGGTTCCTCCACAAATTCAGGATCCTGTCTCACATTTACACTTATCACGCTGTTCTCATGCACTGTTTGAATGTATACTTAGGGGAAAAATCTCAAAAGAGTGAGCTGCTAACCATGACTGGCTAAGGCAAGACAATACTGATACAAACTACCGACTGCCAACCTGCCTCTTCACAACATGGCAGCTCCTCTCAGTCATCATAGCAGCTGAGCAGGCACACAAGTCAAAACATGGGCAAAATTTTTTTAACATTTTATCAAGGCCCAAATGTACATGTATTTAACGGCTGGGCCACTTGAGTTACAGGCTGTGTGCTAGGCATTACTAAAGTCTATAACTATGATTCACCCCTTGCTCATCCACATCTTCACCCTCTCATCCAAATATGGTCACCTCTGGCTCCAAAAAAAAAAAACAACAAAAAAAAAACAAGATAGCTACGCCTGAAATGCCAAACTCGAGGCTCCAAATCAGCAGTCCATGAACCAATCCATGACCTCACAGTAGCTCCATCTACTATTTTATACAGTCTGTGGTATATACTTGCATAAACATACGCCCATATAACTTAATGTTAAGGGCATAGATATCATATGAACTGTTGTATGAGGATACGTTGACAGCAACATGTAGTCAAAAGAAATTGTGTATTGTATAAAAATACATTTTTATATAAAGTGGATGAATAATGAGCAACACACACAGCAAAAAATACAATACATATGGCCAAACTATTTTCAGAAAAGTTTGACTGCAACAAAAAACTTTCATCAATGAAATCAGCACATTCGCCATGATAGAAATTTCCAAATGTTCCCAATAATTCTTGTGTGGAAAGAAAAATACCAGGCGACTTGAATTTTGCTGCATGAGTACTAAACAAGAAGTCCAACTATGGGTGTCAAAATTAACACTGCTGTTGAATGACAAATTACAATATTTATTCAAGTGAAAGGTATTTACAAGCCTCAGTCAGGACAATTTGGTATGGTGTAATGTGAAATTCATTGTCAGGCCTTGCATGATGTGAGACCAAAGACTCAAGATCAAAAAGTCGTTTTTATGGTCAAAAATGTTGACTGATATAAAAACTCCATGCAGCCGAAAACAAGAAACATCTGGGGGAGAAGGGAAGTAGACAGATGTGTTGCAGCAGTGAAACAACAATGCCATTTTTTTTAAAAAATAATGCTATCAAAGGATCTATTATATGGCCTGTTTTTCCGCTGTCTGGGCATAATGTATTGTGAAAGGCTAGATCCATGTATGACAATGGGGAAGGAAGTATTCGATGTCGCTCTCCTTCGGCTTCCCGATCAAAACCACATACATCTGATTCGGTTTATCCTGCGTCATCTACAGCCATTCACTTCATTGATCTCCGCAAAAAAAGAGAAGAAAAAACCTGCTGCATGTCAAGGACGTCACATTGTGGACTGCAATGCAAATCAGAAAACACAAGCGCTGATTGTTAGAGATGGGGTGTTTGCAAGTGCACATCAAGGATGGAAAAAAATCCTACAGTGACAAACAAGCTAACATCTGTCAGCTGAGACACTGCTATTCTCAGCCACTAATGTAATGTTACAGTGCTGAACTTTTGTTAGCATAATAGTCCTTAACTTAATAGTCCACATCTGCAAAGCACTGGACAGCTGCCATGTACAGTATGAATGCAGAGCAGGGGATCTGCAAACATTTTTTAAGACTTTAATGCAACTTCACAGAACTCAGTCCCCAACAACAACAACACACTCTACTCACAAGCATTTAGTTTAGTATAAAATATAAAAACCCTTAACACTGTCTTTGAACAGGAAGTAGTTTTTGAAAAAAACATGTCCTCATATGGGGACAATGTGTTTAATTTTAATAGTCACAAGTGTGTAATTAACTATAAAACAGTTGATTTCAACGCCTGAATATTGCTGTGCAAAAACAACATTGCAAACAATGCAACATTTGTTCAATGTTTTGTAACTCTTGGGGTTAGGCGTCACTGTACAAGTATTAAACTGTTCAAAACTGTTCATGTGAATGCCTGAACATGGCTGTGAACTTAGAAACAATGCAATGTCTCTAAAAGCTTTGTGATTAGTTCGTCTAAAACTCTTTATAAATGTCCTCTTTGTTTGGAGGAACAGTCTATCACACCCTACTGGCCTGAGTGAATTGCTGCCATAATCCAAGTCCCAGTGTCCTCTAATGAGTACTTCCTAAATATGTGTCATTGCTTGTAACTATTGTATAAAATTTGATCAGGTTTTATACCTTGTCCACTTTGTGTCGGGATCGATTGTAGAATGACTTGGCCGAGATGGCAAAGATCTTGTTCCAACAGGGATTAGTATATTGTGCTTTTGCTACCACAGGATGGAACATAAATGTGAGGACAGATAGTCTTAGTCAAGCAGAATGAAATAAAAAGCCCAGTTCAGACCGAAGATTTGCAACAAGACAAAACAGAATGTTGCAGAGAAAAGTTGCAGCGGTGTGAACTGGTGGGTCTGAGCTCGAC